>JAUUDZ010042446.1:0-10695 GCA_032361705.1 Panulirus versicolor | reverse complement strand
TCTCTCTCTCTCTCTCTCTCTCTCTCCACATGTTCGAGAAGAATCTACGTTACTTTGCTTTAATTAAAGCGGGTAGGGCAGGACACCCAAGTTCCATTAGACACATATACAGTGTATTCAGGGGTTTGATGTCACCACACAGCCACGACTCGCATCTAAACAGGACAGTAGATAGTAATGCAGCATCTAATATTCTTCTCTTCACCCAGAATGGTACATCATTGTTTTTATTCACAAAAGTTATAAATTTGAGGGCGTGACACCTGTTGTTCTGGGCATAGACCTTCATGGCAGTGGATGTCGATCTGTCTGCTGTGAATGGAATCTCCAAATATACATGCTGATCGCACGGTTCCGCCGTTGTCCACACACATTGGCTGCTTATCCAAATCGGTGCCGTTAACTACGAAGAATTTCGTTTCACCCATGTTCATCTGTATGCTAGGTGAAGAGCAAAAATTTTTAAGTATCTTAATCTTATCAGTTAAAGCACTCCTTGAAATGGATAATAACACCGTGTCATCTATAAGGACCAGTACATGTAGCCAAACTAGGACACAATCCAACTAGTAGTTTTGTTTCATCACCAAAACAGACAGTAGGCAGGAAGTAAGGAAGCCCTGTCACACACCTACGAGTGCTGTGATCAATGTAGTGCCTACAATACAATTAGTGACTTTATACGTGGCCACAATAGCAAAGAGCTTTGTCATATCACAGCCTACTCTTTTTAACGTAAAAACAGCACGTTCCGCTTCATCTTATCGTAGGCTTTAGAAAAGTCTACAAATATAATTGACAATTTAAATCTCTTCCTCTTCGCCGCAGCAGTTATTAATGGTAGCGTTACAATATGTTCACGAGATCCCTTGTTCATCGAGACATCCCCTGTTCACTAGCTGCCAATCTGTTCACGAGAGGGTTGGAACCATTCGCCGAACCAATCGGAAAGTTCCATATCATATAATGTGACGAAGTTGTTAATAATATTTATGTTCCTAAAGTTGGTCACTAGCGCACGAGACCGTCGCTTGAAAATGGTAAATAGTTTAGCTGTGTCCCAGGACGCCGGGTATATAGCCGACATGAACACGATCAAACAACAGTGATAGCCAGTACCCATGAGGCAGGCAGTACTTAGAATATGACAGGCGGAACACCGTCGAGCCCGCTAGCGAGCCTTGATATTCTTGAGCTTCATGATTTGGTCCGACACCTCACGCTGAGTTACAGAGTCGTCCAACATTAGTATGTACACATCACTGTGTAGTGCGTCAAGATCGTGTTCTCCCACACCAACAGGGTTACGTACTTCCTCAAATGTTGTTTAGATTCCTGGACTGTTGGTGATGTAGCGGGCGCGGGTGGGGGCGTGGCTTCACCTCGCCGCGCTAGCTAATAGCATACTATACCCAAGCATCCTCTTTATCATGGAACCAGCGCTCCTTTCAGGAAACGGAAACGTCAAGGTCAGGGCCGTGCGTACGTGTCATGCTTGCACACGCACAGCCGCACAACACAGTTTACATATTACCAGGACACACACCAGTCTCACCAGCAAGCGAGGGGAGGTCACGCTGCGAGAACATTTGTAAAAATTCATCGAGATCAACAGTGTCATTTTTATTTGGCTTTTTTCACATAGACAGTGGACAGGAATTTGTAATGATACTGCTTTAAGTGCAAGGTCTAAGGGCAAGCCTAGATCATGAGTGATATGGTAATTACATACATGTATCAAATACTTGGCGACGTAATGCACATATCCAACACAGACACCCACTCCCTTCCCTGGCGGTGGGTCAACTTACTGGGAAAATGTCGTACACTTGAGATTATATAACACCAAGATCCTATCCTCCACACATAAGACACGTAGGGCATTCATATTGTCGTTTGGTAATTAGACTTGATCTGGAACACTTTGATATGAAAACTCCACCAAGTCCAGGCTAACTGGCAACTCACGTAGCATATTGCCAAAGCGTGGGTGGGCTCCCGGCACGTGTCACGTAGCGGGTGGGCTCCTGGTACGCGACACATGTAGCGGGTGGGCTCCCGGCACGTGACACGTGGCGGATGGGCTCCTGGTACACGACACATGTAGCGGATGGGCTCCTGGTACACGACACATGTAGCGGGTGGGCTACTGGTTCACGACACATGTAGCGGGTGGGCTCCTGATACACGACACATGTAGCGGGTGGGCTACTGGTACACGACACATGTAGCGGGTGGGCTCCTGGTGCACGACACATGTATCGGGTGGGCTACTGGTACACGACACCTGTGGCAGGTGGGCTCCTGGTACACGACACATGTAGCAGGTGGGCTCCTGGTACACGACACATGTAGCTGGTGGGCTCCTTGTACACGATTCATGTAGTGGGTGGGCTCTTGGTACAAGACACATGTAGCAGGTGGGCTACTGGTACACGATACTTATGGGGGATGACCTTTTTGTACACGACACATGTGGCGGATGGCTTTTTAGTACAAGACACATTTGGTGGGTGCCCTCCGGGTACACGACACATGTGGCGGGTGGATTCCTGGTCCACGACACATTTGAAGGGATGAGTAAACCATCACAGTGTTGGCTGTCACTGATGTTTGTGTCAGCCATCACAGTGTTGGCTGTCACTGTTGGCTGTGTCTGCCATCACAAGTGTTGGCTGTCAGTGTTGATTGTGTCTGCCATCACAAGTGTTGGCTCTCGCTGGTGTTTGTGGCTGCAATACAGGTAGTGTCTTTCAGTGATGACTGTGGGTATCATAATCAAGATATCATCATAACTGACCGTTTATAGAATCAACCTCAGCACAAAGCTGGAAATATAAGAGAGGAAATACACACGGTATAGACAGTGGGGCTGCAGCAGTAGGTAGAGTAGTGTTAGACAGTCGGTCTCCTCACGAACACTGGATATAGCCTGTCCACCAGTTACTGGCGACGTTCACAGGGTTGAAGATAGGACTCTGTTCTTGTAGAGCTCTGTCCGGTTCCTGGTGGTCTTCATGCGCATGGCTGAGGCGCTGGAACTGTAACTGAGGCTGCTGTCATAGTTGTTTGTGGCTACCACCAGTGGCGGTTCTACCTGCCGACACAGGTGTTGGCTGTCACAGGAAAGTGTAGGCACCAGCACAAATGGTGAGTGGTGCTGGTGAATCTAGCTACTGTCACAGGTAACCGGTTGTGGATGCCTTCAAAGGTGGTGACTGTCATTCATGACAGCTGTTATCACTGGTGGCTGTGATTGCTAATATCAGCTGCAGATAATACCTGTAGCCGCCAACACCTGTAGTAGCTGCGGGTTGTTTTGTTGATCTTTGATAATCTAGCTATGTTTAGGTCTGAAGACATTGACACGGACGTTCCCACTTAAACCTGTCTTAAGTGTACTTGTAAGGGAAAGACTTGTCTACTCCTGTTTATAAAAATGGTTCCTGGTAATCTTACTTATGACTGAGAGGTTAAACACAATCCTCAAGTTGTTTTCTTCTATAGTATCTTGTCTGTACGTCGTTGCTTATCATTCATGTAAGTTAATACTGTCAATATTGCCAGCACTTTCGCTCACCGTCCTCATGCAGACACAGGCAACGGTTATTTCCTCTCCATATGTCATGTATTTGCCAGTTTCATTGTTTAGCCGCCAGACCTGCATCAGGTATGTGACCCGACTACACATGTACGTACCATCGTAACAAGCTCTGTCATTGCAGGGGCAATAGGCTTCCAAGATCTTCCTTGGTTTGGCTGCGGGTGAGGTGTTTATTTCCCGCGTGATGTATCGCGTCGTGCATTCGCCGATCACCAAGGAATCGTTCAGTTCACGAGGCCTTGAATATCCCGCAAACTGAGTTATATTGACTGCGTGCATCTCTGTGGAGAGCGGACAATAGTCATCTGGGTTAAGGATCTGCGAGGCGTTTATTATATTTTTGTACACGTGTACATCCTCGAAGCTTCTACGTAAAGAATTCTCCACCTGGGCTTCACTGATCTCCGTAATACCGCCACCCCTCTTCATCATGCCATGCTTCTGAAATCGCGTAACTAAATAATCAAAGAGGTCTCTCTGCTCTTGCTGCCAACGGTGCCGGGAGGAGTAGAGAGGGAGTGACGGGATGGTGAGGGAAGCCACGTTCGAATCCTCCATCACGATGACGAGGATGAGGCACATCAGGGGCAAAGTCCAGTGGAGGAGAGAGCGCGGCGGCGACATCTTGAGCCGCGTGTGGCGCTTCGTGTGTCTGTCGTTGGATTATATCATTGCCTCGTCTGGCCGCAGCCTTTATACCGTACAGCCACCCCCTGGAGCACTCATACACCACCCACCACCCGTTGCCAGCATTCACTTAAAAGCAACGCGTATAATCCCGCATGAGCTAGTGTGCAAATATCATTATGTGTCATCACAGGAACAAATTATATCCTTCAGAACAGTCAGGATTCACTGGAAATGATTTGAGTCGTCAGACACAAATTAGGACAAGAACAACTTGACCAGCTTACTCTTCATCGCAAACATTGTAAAATGTTAATTCAAACAATTACACAATCACCAATGTTGGTGAATATGTTCCTGAAGGTGAGTAAGTTTACTGTTATTACAGTTATAATGTTATCATGCAATTTTATGCCCATTATAGGGAACGCACAAACTGCAAATTACAATAATGTAGTGATATCCTCAAGACTGAAGAGCAGGATGTATTTATCGATGCATAATGACTATAAACTACCAAATGGTCATAAAACTAAAGCCTGTCCCTCAAATCAAAATTTGCTTTGTTTTAATTTCACTGAGCACTTCATAAGGAGCAACGTCCTGTACATTCCTCAGCAGCAGAAAAGTACACTTATAACAGTAGAAGACAAATACACTGAGCATTGTGGGAAAGAAGTACACTAAATAATGCACTCTTACAACAACAGAGTCTGCCTGTAACAACACAGTCGAACAGCAGCAAAGTACACTTATCACGGCAGCAAAGAATTACACCCAGTACTGCAGCAATTTAGTACTCTGGGCACAACAAGAATTACACTCAGCACAGCATTAAAAAGAACATTCAGCAAACTATAAGCACAGAACATTCACCACAGCACAGAAGTACACTCGGCACGGAAGAAGTGCTTAGACTCAACGCAATAGATAAGTACACAGCGCAGCAACAGGAAAATGCACTCAGCACAGTAGATGAGGACACAACCCTGTAGAAGCGAAGTGCATTCAGCACAGTAGAGGCAAAGTGAACTCAGCTCATTAAAAGCAAAGTTAAGGAACGACCCTTCCCACATCAGATCAGCTTAACCAGATTCATTGAGAACTGTAATGCAGGATTTACAAACTGACATCCAGAGGACCAAGAACTGTACCTCAGGAAAGAATGAAATATATAAGAAATTAGCATGTCACCTCGAAAAGGCCACCACTACCTCCATTTCGCAGTAAATTCTGAGGCCAGAGTAACCATGATACCAATGTCAGGATTTCCAGATTCATACTCAAAGAACCATCATCCCGTCTCCCTCCTACAAGTTGTTCATTGAAAGAATGACCAGCTACGGGGCACCAAAAGAGCTACAACTTGTTTCATCCAAACCAGTATGGATTCCGGTGGGGCGACTGTTATCTTAGCGGTAAAGAAGGGGGAGAGAGAGAGAGAGAGAGAGAGAGAGAGAGAGAGAGAGAGAGAGAGAAATTACCGTCTCCAGGAGACAAGGAATTAACTTCTAAGAGATGCGAAGAGATGACAGACGTAAAACCTATGATACAAACTACTTCAGTTAAGCATGCCAGACGTCACAGGAGTACTTTGCACCTTCTTTAACCGGCCCTCCGCAGATATAGTTATCAATTCTCCGAAGTCAGAAAATTCTTTATCAGCTGAGTTCCCACAGGGCAGTGTCTTATTATCAACACCATTCATCACAAACCACAAAAATAGTAGTTTCAAACAACTCAGACCTAAAGAAATTGGAAAGTGGCGCCGGGAAGAATTAGATCACAATAGAGGGAGGAAATCAGAGCACACCAAAAGAGCTGGAATTCTGTCATCCATTACATGACGAGACTTGGTGATTTATGACGTAGCATTAAATCAACCACACATAGAAAAGCGAACCTGACTTGTATGTATAGATTCTGGCGCCTTCCGAAGATTAAAAAATTACACCTTATGAAAGCCATGATCATACCTATCCTCGTCTGTTCCCCATACCCACACATACCCTTCCAACTTTTATCACATTATCCTGTGAGTTTCTGATATCTTCCACTGCCACAAGCAGCCTCGAAAAAACCTAGTAGTTTGTTGCTGTTTTAATTCCTTCGTCGTCATTTGTAATTTTGCTTGCTAAACTCGTTTGTTAAAGCTTAAGAGAATTCGAAATAGGTCTCCACGATTCGTCACGAACGAATGGTACCCTTACATCGAGAACGTCGAAGAAAACTTAGACGACTAAGAATCAAACCAATTTGCACATATTTCGGAGCAAGTTTGGCAAAGGTTAGAATATAACAGCACCAACAATGGACATATACGAGACCTTGACAAAGTATGATATAGAACACTCTTGGTTTCCATAGAACCTCAAAAACACCAAGGAAATCCCCAGCCAGCCAACCATGTACACAATAAACAATACTTAGTTTAGTTACATTTCCTTCCCTAAGTAGCAAGAGTCGCAACACTACATACACACCCTCAGTCTGCCAGGTGTATGTATAAAGCATCTTACCGTGTAAGATGTGATTCCGTTAACATCTACTGGTGTGTCTGTATATTTTCCTCCATCTGTGATTCATTATTTGCCTCTGACGATGTGCTGAAAAACACGAAACCGCTGAAGCAAATTTTCCTGCTTTGATTTTCCACCGTGGTCTACAAGTTTATATGTGATCGTCACGTGTCTGCTTCGTGAATACATCATACATAAGGCACCAAAAACATGCTTCCAAAATACTTTCCCACAATATCTGAAGACACGCCTGCACCTATCTGTACTCTAACTCTCTTCCTTTACAAAACTTCACCGTCCCCCAACTAACCCTCTAACAACCCTTTTGAAAAATAAAAAGTAACCCTACTACTACCGCAAACATGTCTTCCAAACTTCCTTCATCCGCCCTTTTCGTGTAAGTCACCTATACGAAGGGCTTGTTTATATGGTGGTACTTCAGATGTGGCATCCATGAAACACAAGGGTGTCACTCTAACCCACAAGTGTTTCTGTATTTTTAAATTAGCTGAGATAACACGAGCAACTGAATGTCATCTCTTTAACGTTAAGTATATGTACTAGGCTAAGCCGGTACCCAAAAGTTTATCGACCAACCTATGTGCTCGACCTCAGGTGGCAAGTGAATGCGTCACCATCAGCAACGTTAACCGATACACCACGGAAGCCCAGTATCCTATAAAGCTCTGTGTTAGTCTCTCAGTTCATGTATTTTCTGACTTCCCTGAGGTCAGCATACTTAGTGTCAGTTCTACACATGAAATTTTCTATCTTACAGATTCAGTTAATACATTTGGTAATACCTGTTTATTTACTGAATTGTTTACTTACTGGTTTTATGCCAAGGTAAACAGTTTTCTTGTGCAATTATATTGATACCATATGATTTACTATGTTATTTCTTTGCTCTACTCAAATTGTTTCTATAGAGATATTTTCTACACGCGTTTTCTGTTATGGTTGCAGTGTTTGCTTTCTTATATTCATCGTACTGTATATTCTAATTCCATTTGATTCCCTGGATGATTTTGTTATCAGTGTTATCATCCCATATATATAGTGTTTCGTTCCATAGTGGTCATCCCGAGGGTCCTTTTTCATGAGCCTTTCTGTCCACATGTTGAATTTAATTTTTTGTATGGTCTATTCTGTTCACACTACTCCTCTCTCTCTCTCTCTCTCTCTCTCTCTCTCTCTCTCTCTCTCTCTCTCTCTCTCTCTCATTCCGCCTCTTAACGTGAATGCGTAGTTGTTATACCGACCTCCTCTGTGCTGGGAGACTTTGTCCACCAGCCATTCATGCGATTCTCCCACAGCCTCGCGGCAAAGATCTACACATAGTAAAAGTTAGGCTCTTTCATTGGTCGTCGGGTTTGTGGATTTCGTAATGGATGTTCCATGGGAGGAAATGCTGACTGCCATGGCTAATCATTCTAAGTTCCTCCATGTTAAGCCATCTCATACCATAACAGGGCGGTCTTAAATCTTAGCCAGTTGTCTATGACTTACGGAAAGAATCTCAACCAGCGACGTGCACCTTCTTTGCCGATGTGGGGGCGACCTTACCAAAGCTCACACTGGATCCCTCCTTCCTTGTTCCGTGTGAATGTGATGGTGCAAATTCCCTGTAGTGGCTGCCGTGTAGGTGGTAATCGGTGTCACAGCCCACGACACAGTTCTCGTCCTTCCCACCATACTCCTTATACCTTGGATATGATTATTCTTATGTTATCTGGCTCCTTATACCTAGGATATGATTATTCCTATGTTAACTGGCTATCATGACCTCCATATTTTGGAAGATTGTTTCACTGAAACTGAGTCGTTCCTTGCATGCAACTTTTGCTTCAGCGCGTCCTCCAGAGACACGTTGGAACAAAGCTTGCATGCAAGGAATGACACTTTCAATGAACCAATTGTCCAAAGGATGAAATGTGGCAAGGCGGCTGGAGTGGATGGTAATGCGGTTGAATCTTTTACGAAAGGGGGTGATTGTGTTGTTGATTGATTAGTTAGGATTTTCATTGTATATATGGATCACAGTGGGGTGCCTGACAATTGGTAGTATGCATGTATAGTGGCACTGTATGAAGGCAAGGGGGATAAATGTGAGTATTTATAGCTTTTTTGTTTTATCTGGTAAGTTGTTTGGGAGAGTTGTGATTGCGAGGGTGAAGGTATGTACAAAGCATTAAGTTGGAGAGACAGTATGGTTTTAGAAGTGGCAGAGGATGTGTGGATAAGGTGTTTGCTTTAAAGAATGTAAGAAAAACAGATGCATTTGTATGTGGCATTTATGGATCTGGAAAAAGCATATGATAGAATTTGATAGAGATGCCTTGTGAAAGGTGTTAAGGATATATATACTGCAGGAGGAAAGCCATTAGAAGCAGGATGAAGTTTTTATCAAAGGTATAAGGCATGTGCACGAGTAGGAAGAGAGGAGATAGAGTGTTCCAAGTGAAGGCTGGTTTACGGTAGGGGTGTCTGATGTCTCCATGTTTGTTTAATTTACTTATGGATGGGGTGGCAAGAAAGGTAAATGCGAAAGTCTTGGAGAGAGGGGCGAGTATGTAGTCTGCTAGGGATGAGGGGCCTGGGAAGTGTCAGTTGTTGTTTGCTGATGATACAGCGCCAGTGGCAGATTTGAGTGAAGAACTCCAGAAGTTGGTGACTGAAATTGGTAGTGTGCGTGAAAAGAGGAAATTGAGTGTAAATGTGAATAAAAGTAAAGTTATTAGGCTTAGCAGGGTTGATGGTCAGGTTAGTTGGCGTGTGACTTTGAATGAAGAAAAAATTGAAAGTGAAGTATGTTAGACCCATGGGTGTGGACATGGTAGCAAATGAAACCAGGGAAGCGGAAGTGAATCATAGGATGATGGAGGGGGTGAATGTTCTAGGAGCGATGAAAAATGTGTGGAAAGAGAGGAAGATTTCTGGGAATGCAAAAATGGATATGTTTGAAGGTATAGTAATTCCGGCAATGGTATATAGATACGAGGCATGGGCTACTGATGAGGATGTGTGGGCAAAAGTGCAAGTGTTGGGAACTAATTGTCTGAGGACGATATGTGGTGTGAGATGGGTTTGATCGAGTAAGTGATAAAGAGGTATGAGAGTGGGATGGTGACGAAAAGACTGCGCCTGAGCGATCTGAAGAGGATGTTCTGAAATGGTTTGGAAGTATGGAGAGAATGAGAGGAAAAGTTACCAAAGAGGATTTATGTGTCAGAAGTGGAGGTAGCAAGGAATACAGGTAGAATAAATTGGAGATGGAGGAAGAAAGTGAAACAAAAATTTAAGCGATCGGGGCCTGAGCATGCGGGAGGTTGACTGGCGTGCACGAGATCAAGTGAATTGGAAGATGTGTTATACCGTGTTTGCCGTGCTGTCAGTGGGATAGGCCAAGACATGTGAAGCTCCCGGGGTAAGATATTAAAACGTTTGTGGAGGCTAGTTGAGTGTGGCTGGTAAGTTTTCTATATATATATATATATATATATATATATATATATATATATATATTTCGACATTTACATTTACTGAAAATTTATTTATAAGCCATCGACTTGTACATTTACTTACGTTTTATTTACATGACATCGAATTGTAATTTTCTACTATTTTATCTATATGCCATCCAAAGTTTAGTTTATGTTAGGCTTGAAATAATAATCATAGAAGACTCGTACATTTACTTACGTTTGATTTATATGCCATCGATTTTGTGTATTTACTTACGTTTTATTTCTATGCCATTACTTGTACATTTACTTGCGTTTTATCTATGACTTCGACTTGTAAATTTACTTACATTTCATCAATATGCCATCGACAGGTTAGGCTACGTGAGGCTTGAAATGATAATGACAGAAAATGGTTAAATTTTAGGTGGTAATGAATACGTTATCGGTTTTTCAAGGTTTAAGAAGCTAGGATACGTTA
>JAUUDZ010042435.1:0-10695 GCA_032361705.1 Panulirus versicolor | reverse complement strand
GGTTGGGCCATTTCTTTCGTCTGTTTCCTTGCGCTACCTCGCTAACGCGGGAGACAGCGACAAAGCAAAATAAATAATAATAAAAACGACGCGACTGTGTGACGATAATGTGCAACCTTCATAAAGCTTCTATGGTAGGTATTCAAGAATAATGTGAAGGACCTTCCTACACCATCATTATTTATCACACACACACTCTTAGCCCCTTCATCAGGTTTATCAAGTAACATTTCCACATCCATATTCCCCACAAATTTATTCACATCTATCTCTTCACCACCTGGTGTTCTTTCTACATGCATACCTTCCACTCATTCAACCGCCACCACCACCAACCTCTCTACTGCACCTCAAGAAAGTCAGAGAGGACAAGGAAAGAGAAAGCATTTAAAAGGGCCAATGTTAGTCAAGATGAATGGCTTGTGCTGAAGAAGAACACCAGGCAAAAATGGGCCTGATTCAGTCATCAAACCAACTGCTACAGGAAACTGAGGGAAATCTCCGACAATTAAAATGTATTGCTGAATCTTTCAGGGGAAGTTAGAAGACAAGTAGTTTAAAATTAGAATGAAAAGTGTGAGTGGTATTGCAAATTGTATTATACCAACATTTACCACAGAGAAAATAATTCAGAGTAAAAAACATATCTGTACACTTATTGTAATCATCACACTTAAGAAATGTCATTCCTCAAATATTCATTTAAATTTTGAATATTTACAATGAGAAAATACTTCCATTTTCAGAATCATATATATTATCCCTGGGGATAGGGGAGAAAGAATACTTCCCGCGTATTCCCTGTGTGTCGTAGAAGGCGACTATAAGGGGAGGTAGCGGGAGGTTGGAAATCCTCCCCACCCATTTTTTTAATTTACTAAAAGAAGGACCAGAGAAGGGGGCCAAGTGAGGATATTTCCTCTAAAGCTCAGTCCTCTGTTCTTAATGTTACCTCACTAATGCAGGAAATGTCTGGAAATTCCCAGTTCCTAAGTAACATAAAGACACAATGTTTACAAATTACTAATTACTGTATAAACTTAATGCTCAAGAAATATTGAATAATTAGATACACTTCATGCAAGTTACTCTACAGAAAAATGTAAATCAAATGTGAAATGGAATGTTAAGTATCTGAGTTCACTTTCCTAAATATACTCACTGTCTTAATACATCATGGCATTTTCACTGAATAGCATATTCTTGACAGCCTTAGCATTAAAACGTTATACAAGATATTTTTTGAATTGGTGTCTAGTTAATGGTTTTTTTAGTAACTACAAAACATGGCTTAACAGACATTTTGTGGGACTAATGGTTGATGGTAAGCATACCGGTGATGGTAGAGGAGGCAGCATGTGGGTGGCTTTCTGAAGATCTTTGGGAAAAGGTTGCTCCTAAAATGTATGTACTTTGTACAGTCATACTTCTTAGCTTGAATCATTTATCTTTACCATCACTTGTAGATAGGCAAGGTGAAGTAATTGTAAACACCAATTAAAGATATAACCCGAGTGAAATTAACATTATTTCTTGTACCCTATTTAACATCTTATACATTATTATTGATTACTGTGGATAAACCACATTTACTAAGTGAACACTAACCCAGGAAATATCCTCCTAAGTTAAATAATCACTTAAATAAACATGAATAATTTGTAGTACGTACCTCATTAATATGGTAGCAGTGATTTCTTGGGCTGCTGACTGGAGGCAATTTGGAAGGTCTCCAGGAGGGATCCAGGACCAGAAAGCAAAACTTAAATATTCTCAAGTAGCGCACAACTCGCACCAGTCTCGAAAAAATATTTTCCTGTGACTTTTATTTGAATTCACATCTCTTCACCATAAGATAATACTATTTTCAAATATGTTTAATGCATAAAGAATCTTTTAAGAGATAAAATGTGTAATTGTTAATTATTATTTTCCATCGTAAAGTCTTATTGCAAAAGGATCCCCTTGGGAAGGCCATCTTCACAACGTTCCAATAATTACATTGCACAGTCATACTTGCCAGCCAATCAGCGCTGACCTGCATTGCATTACCACGTTCTGGAATACAATGATGCAAACCTTCATTGCCTTTGCAAAATTGACCGCCCTTCATATGGCTGGCACTGCTACTCCTTCCTTAGCTCTTGTCCTCTCACCAACCCTGACTTTATTCTTAGGCTTTTTCAAACAATTTCCATTCACCTGTTCATTTAATGTTTTCATAATTATCTTCTTAATCCAGGATTCCTTCTCTAAGAGTCCCTGTAGCTTCAAGAATTCACTAAAAACAGTACCAAGAAAAGGATGAACTCCTTGAGAGTGAGTTCTTCAATGAATTTTAAGAAAAATTTGATTATACAACTTCCTCAATGTAACTTCTCATTCAAATTATAGCCACAAGCAAGTGAAGTCCAGTAATACCCCTAAATGCATCGTATCATTACCACCTGATAACTCCATCCAGGATTCCTTTGCTTAAGGAGCTTCTGCAGCTTCAAGGCTGCACTGCCTCCAAAGCAGAGAAAAGATGGACTCCTTTTGGGCGAGAAGTTTTTCAATGATGCTGATACAACCTTGTAACAGGTGACTTTTCATTAAAAGTGTACTCATAAGTAGGCAAAGTCTGGTAACACTCACCATACATATATAATAAATACTTCTTTTCTTAAATATGGTCACTTTTTCTTTGAAGACAGGGGAAAAGAATACCAGCCATATTCATCTTGTGTGTTCTAAAAAGAGGGGTGGAGGAGAGGGCTGGAAATTCTCTACTTAATTATTATCATGGGCAAAAGCAGGAGCCTAACACTAATTCTTCTGAAAAGGGTCAGTCATCTGTTCCTTAAGTGGACAAGCAAACACATATATACACTGACAAGTAAGGGGAATATATTTTTTTCATACATGCTCACCATTTCCCACCTTAACAAGGCAGCACAGGAACAGATGAAGAAGGGCTCCATTCACTCACATCCACAACTCAATACAATGCTCAACTGCATAAAGATTCCATGATGCATGACTAAAGCAAAATGGAGATTTTCTAATAATGAATGGGAAAATATTTCTTAAAATTACTAGCTAAAAACCATTATAATAAAATAGCAAGGATAATTCTTGCATATACATCATCAGCATACCTTAACTGTCATGGTGGTGTTGGGTGGATTTGTGTGCTGTTGATTTGGGTCCTCCAACTTTGTGTCCCAACCCTTTCCAGTCAAGGTCACACAAAACTTAACACTAGTCAAATCAGAGCGTTTTGGGCCCTTTCGAGTAAAAGTACCTAATGTGAAGAACTCAGGATACTGAAAAAAGTTGTTCAAAATTAGTTTTTTACAAATAGGTAGAAATGCATTACACACATTGCTGCATCATTAACATTCAGGGTTATCTCCAAAAATTTTTCAAATCTCATTTGATATTATTCTATACTTGTTTATAGTCTGCATTAATGAGGTAGAGCCATGAACAAATGAAGAGGGGCCACATTTACTCGCATCCATTTTCTAACACTACAGCTGGGCCCCACAGACCTTTTTGTGGTTTCCCATGGCTGCTTCATATGCCCTGCTTCAGTCCAGTGACAGCACATTGCCCCCTGCATACGAAACTGCTTTAACTAACTCTATTCTATGCATGCCTTTCACACTCCAGCATATTCATGCCCTGATCTTTCATAATCTTTTTCATTCCATCCTTCCATCTCTAATTTGGTCTCACCCTTTTTGGACCCTCCACTTCAAGCACATATTTTCTTTGTCAACCTCTCCCCACTAATTCTCTTCATATGTCCAAACTACTTCAGCACATCCTCTTCAGGTCTCTCAACCACACTCTTCTTATTATCACACCTCTATCTTACCCTTTTAATACTTAATTGAGCTATCCACCTCATATCACATATTGTCCTCAAACATTTCATTCCAACACATCCATCCCCGTACTGGAATAATGGTGAAAGCTGTTCTGGTAGAGAAAGGCACTGACACACACAAAGAGACTGATAAAAGTAGAGGGCAGGAAAGGTTAGGAGAAAATTTAGAATAAGATAAATGAGGTGTGAAGTGAGGATGAGGAACATAGGCCCAGGATGACATAAACAGAGGTACACGGGAAATTCAACCCAAGCAAATGTAAATTAGGATAGGACAAAGGGAAATATAGCCTCAATATGATTATTACCTAGCTAGAAATAAGCTTCTGGATTCTGTGTGTGAGAAGGACTTTGTAGTAGACACTGTCCCTAACCTTTCACCAGAGTCCCATGTTAGAATAATTAGAATCTTAAATTGTTTGCTTTACAGATATGTGTCTGAAATATGAATTAGTTTAACTCTTTCATTTATTATATTAAAATTATTTTTTTAATACTTGATTGCTGTTTCCTGCATCAGCAAGGTAGCACCAGGAACAGATAAATAAAGGCCATACCCACTCGCATTCATTTTCTAGCTGTCATGTGTAATGCATCAAAACCACAGCTACCTATCCACCACCAGGCCCCACAAACCTTTCCATGGTCCAATATTCACATGTAGTAGTTGGTAGTAGGCAGATGATAGTTGGCAGCCATGGCCAGGGAGGTATATTACCATTAGTGATGACTGCTAAGTGTGCAAGCATTTCAGTGGTTGTTAAGATGCTATCTATCTATATCTCTGATGTCTGTTCCAATTGGAACTCCCTTAAAGGGGTGGCCTTAGCAACAGTCTCCATAACTGAAGAATTCCAGTGCTGCTTCTTAGCCTATAGTGCTACACCCTTAACAGGCCACTGGCAGAGGGAAACTCTAGTGCAGTGTTTGCAGAGGCTTCTACCAAATGTTCTTAATGAGTGCTTCTATCTAATGCTCCTACCAACTACTTCCCCCTATGTTTCTCCCTAATGCTCCAGCCTAAATGTCTTTAGCTTCTACTTCCAATTACTACTCCTACCATTTTGCCAAAGTTAGGGCTAGCGCATAGTGCTCATAGCAGGAAAATCTAGTTATGAAGAATAAGCTGTGTGAGTGAAGTGTTGTCAAGTGTTACAAATGACAAGGAGAGATTGTATGTTTATAGAAAGAATGCCCGTAGTCCACATGTTAGTGAGGCAGAAAAAAAAGACAGCTACCTGGGTCAGAGGAGTGCAACTTGACAACCACTAAAGTGCTGGCTAACTATGAAGATGTCACTAACCTTTCCGATACCCAGGTGGGTAGTACTGGTCGTTGGCTGCATACCAACTACTACCTACTCTTCTGACCTAGGTAATTGCCTTTTCTTTTACCTCACCCACACATGGACTACTGGCATTCTGTCCACAAACATACAATCTCTCCCTGTCATAAATAACATTTGACAACAATTAACTCAAACAACTCATTCTTTGTAATTCTAGGTTTTCGTGCTGTGAATGCTATGTGTTAGTCCTGCCTTTAGGCAAAATGGTAGGAGCAACATATGGAAGTAGTATATAGGAACTTTAAACAGAAGTATTAAGAAGTAGTAGGGTGGAAAATTAGGTAGAAGCAGTCAGTTGGAGCATTCAGCAGCAGCCTTTGAAAACAATGCTCTAGAGTGGCCATCTGTCAGTGGCCCATTAAGGGTGAGGCACTGAGGGCTAAGAAGTGGCACTGAAGTTCAACAGTTACAGACACTTTTGATGTGACCACCCACTTGAGGGAGTTTATGAGAGGAATGGGCATCAGAGATACAAATAAACGATATATATAGATAGCCAAGGAGAAAAATGTCTGCTAGCAAATATTAGAATAGCCTCCAAGTATATAGATAACGAAAAAGTTAGAAAGCTATTCATATCCTATACACTGTCAAAATTAGAATATGCTACTTAGGTTTGGTGAGGAAGGCAACAAGGTTTGTACCAGAATGAAGTTTGCTAAACTACAGGGAAATCCTGGGGGCTTTAATTTACCCACCTTGGAAGGGAGAAGACTGAGTGATGACATGATCACAACCTTTAAATTGTTAAAAGGGAGCAACTATGTGGAAAATGGACAATCTTCAAGAGATGTAGGGACAGAGTAACCAGGGTATGTAACACAAAACTGAACAAGAAAATTGTAAATAAGTGTGTAAAGAAAAACTTTATAATATAAGAGAGGTGGATGAATGGAAAAGACTGACTGAGGACATGGTTAATTCAGAGCATACATAAATTCTAAGAGGTTGTATGATAGTAGGGAGTGTACCAGAGATGGGGCCCTGGTGCCCCAAGAGTGTGAAACTCCCTGTGCAGTACACAGGAAATTACATAGAATCCTGATATTTATTTCCTGCTCCATAAAAATCATACTGAGGCCTTCTTTCACTCTGTCCCATCCTCATTAGTGTAAATTTGCTTGGAATAATTTCCATCAAATATGTACCACATAAACACTGTAGTCTGCTATGTCCCTTTGTAAGTATAAGCGATCCTGCTCATTTTTCACATCCCTAAAGATTTTTGCATCAGTCTGCAAAAATATTCTGGTAAGAGTCTATGCCTTCAGGCAAGTCATTCATAAAGATCAAAAAAAGTAACAGTTCCAAAACAGATCCCTTGAGTACTCCAATGGAGACCTTCATTCATCTGTAGAAGGCTCTTCTGACATATGCCCTTTGTTCCCTTCCACTAAGATAATAATTTGTCTACTGGGGATGTTTACCCTTTATACTTGCTAGTGATCCAGCTTCTTCATCAGCCTCCCATACAGCATGGTGTTATAGTTTCAGGTGGTCAAGGTACAAACAATCCAACCAGCCTTCCCCTTAGTCTAAGACTGAGCTCACTTTCTTATAGGAATCTGAGATTTGTTACATGATCTCCCTTCCCCTAACACTGTATTGCCTCACAATTAAGTAATTTCTCCAATGTAGAGTCATCCACTTGCTTTCTGTTTATGTTTTCCAGGACACCTGTCTGACAGACTGGTCTATAGTTGTTTTTTTGCCAAGTCTTCCTTAGGTATGATGTTCCATTGAGACCTGCCCTGTATGGGTCAATGCCCTTTGGTACTCTGTTTATGTTTTTTCTAGACATGTCAATGTTTTCTAAAGGCTCCTACCTACCCATCTCACTCGTGATGGAGCTATAGTGTCTTTCACTGAGAAAAAACTTATGAAGTTGTTATTCAGTTCCTTACATATCTTTACATCATCCTCAACTACTCTTCCCTCCAAATCCCTTTACCTGATAAGCTGCTCTTTAACTATCTACCCCTTCAGAATTCATGGAAAAGTTTTAGATTTTCACCTGCCGTGTCCACAATATTTTTTTCTAATCCTGCAACACTTGTTCTTTGCTTTCTTATACCTAGCATGTGCTGGCTGGTTGGAGTGTTACCTATATCTCTACCACAGTAAATCTTAATGTTTCAAGGCTTTTTGACATCTTTGATTAAACCATTTTTCCATCTTTCTTAAACTTTCATCTGTATTTGCAGTTAGATGTACAAATGTTCTCACTGCTTCATTGTAAAATTCACAGAACCGTCCACTAAAATGCTCTGGTTCTTGGCTAATGAACTTCATTTCCCAATCTATGTTACCCAAGAAACTGTCAGGTTCTGCGTAGTTTCCAAGATAATGTCTCCTCCTCAAGTCCTGTATCATCTCTACTCTTTTTAACTCCCCCATTTACCACATAAACAAACTCAAGTATTACAAATGATGTACCATATATTTTCAATATCAATGCTATTATGCATGAAGATAAAATCTAGTAATGCTGACATATCAGTCCCTTTCATCCTCGTGTGTTCACGAACATGCTGGTTAAGGAAATTTTCGGGTAAATACCCTATGAACATGTCCCTATGGTCCTGTCACCACAAGAATCTAAATCCTAACAGTCTATCTCCTTTTAAGCAAAATCTCCTATTGTCAATACTTTACCTTCACAGAGAAGTGCGTGTTTTACTGCTCTTTGTACCATTCCAACTGTTTCTTTGCTGTTATCATTGTATACTTCTTTTGTGATGTTAAAATTCTCTGGAGAATTATATATTATGAACACCACTATGCACTTATTTCCTACATGTATTGGAAGGGGTGCCTCATACTCGTGAATCTAAAATACAGTACCAAATTCACTTTGTGAAAGAAAACTTAGCACACCATACTACTGTACTGTGAAATGAGGAAAGGCATTTAGAAAAAAGATGAACATTACAGTAGTGACAATATAACAAAAGCCATTCAAATCTGTCTTACCTTCAGCAGTAGACTCTTGGTGAATGCAAAAGAGACCATAATGTAGAACACAATACCAAAGAGAATGCTCCCAAAGGCAGTCCATAAAGATTTCATGCCAAAGAAGATGTTAAACTGTGTGGGACGTCTCTGCTCAAGTTCATAGTTGAGATGCTGTGACCTCTTAACAACTGAACGATCTGAAGCAATGTTAGGAAGACACCATCGTTGGGCTTCCTCACTGTAGAATAATTTTCCCCTAGAACAGAGATTAAGTTCTATTATAACAGGTAATGATCACAAAAATGCTCTATTGTATCTGTGGTCTCATCTTTATAAAGATTTACTTGCAAATCTCACACTATTTATGCACTAGCTGATGAAATAAAGAGAAATTTTAATGCCTGTACACTTTTCCCCCACTTTATGCTAGAGATACATTTCTAGAAATATGCATCCACAGTCTATCACTACAAAGCAGACCTAACAGTGTAAAGGAAAAATAGGGATGCATCCTCAACACCTTCCAAAGTCCCTCTTTTTAGGGCAAAAAGTGTATTCACCAATTTCACAGAAAAAATTTAAAAACAACCAATTTCACAGAAAAAATTTAAAAACAGAGGTCCCAATTATCAGATCAACTGGAAAGAGATCCTGTCTGTTAAAGTGAGTTTTCTGATGAATGAAGTAATTAGATATTTGTTACAAAATATAAGAAAAAACATCCTATTTAGTGTGTTTTACTAAACACATTTGTGACCTCAGTAACATTGGGAGCATCGCTATGGTCCTCAAACCTCTGAGAACCCTTTGCAGTCACTACTGACCCACACGGGTGGAATCCCTCACATGCAGCTAAAAATACTTACATTACTTGTAACAACTCCCCCACATGTTAAAGATTTTTTCTAAATATCTTGTAAAATAAATTATCTACTTCTCTGAATGAAAGAAACAATGTAAGATACTAGGTTATATAACTTCCTTCCATCAGTATTGTAGAATTTTTTACTCATAACATATGACTTAAGTTTATCTATCAACCAGTATAAATAAAAAAGGAAGTATCACCTACATCACACCAAATGCAAAATAAAGAACACTGGCTTGCTGTCACTGCTAAATGTTTGGCTTGAAACATCTCACTAGAAAGAAAGAGAAGCAAAGAAGGCATCTCCCACCTAACATCCAGCTCAAGTGACCAGCCATGATTCAGTAGTGGCCTTAGCAACACAAAATCTTTTGTTAATCCAGAAATACCACACCTACATTGTTGAACAGTAAACCGCTGAAATTTCTAGTGACACAGTCTTCACTGTCAGCAAACAAAAACAGGAGATGTGGAAGTTGCCATTATGTGAAAGGGTTAAACGACTGCTCTGCACTGTTTTTAGCAATACAGTATATGTAATTATGCCCTGGTGAGCGAGTTAAAATGAAAATCGGATATTGCAGCAGTGATAGCTTTATACAAAGCATAGCATTATTTGAATATATTGCTGAGCAAACAGGTGGTTACTAGTAAAATGTCCAAATGTTGGTGAAGTGGTTTACGGAATTAGGCGAGTCCATTTAACCAGCTCCTCTTCCCAAGTCTTGAAGGCCTGGATTAAAATCTCCTAGGATCCATAAAGTGACTGCAAGACAAGTTAAGACCTGCTCATCCCTGACAGCACTTGAAATCAAACAGAAAAACCCAAACTTGCTCGAACATGTCTCATTATAATAAGTTCAAAAGTTACTTCATAAATTGCTCGAACATGTCTCATTATGGAATGTTCAAAAGTTACTTAATAATTACTTGGAATTTTGTGATTTTCATGTCCAATGTAAATTACAAGTTACAACTGTCCTAAGGAAAACAAACTGGTTGAAATGTTGAGAATTATATCCTGATTACCTGTCAGAATAAAAATAATGTCATACCGTGGTTCAGGTTTGTAAGAAGGCTTGGGGAGAGGTGTGGTGAACAGTTCCCTGCGTAACTGTTTTAACTTTTTGGCATGTGTTAATCCAAGTACAGCACATTCCAATGTAGTGAAGTTGACAGAGGCACCTCCCTGAAAGGATTCAAAACCATACAGATGAACTTTAGTGTCTGTGTAAATCAAAGCCACATCCCTGTAACTACCTGAGCAAAAGTCAGTCACTGCCCTAGTCATATAAATATTACTCAATTTTGGTATCATACATACATGTACAATCATTATTCGATTCCGAATTCTATAGGGTGGATAAGGTATAAAGTCTCTGCAATAATGGAAATAATGTGCCAAATAAAACTCAAAATGCTGTCCAAGCAATTAAAAAGAACAAAATAAAACATATATTCATTGTATTTATTATACTTAATCGCTGTTTCCCGCATCAGAAAGGTAGTGCCAGGAAACAGACGAAAAATGGCCCATCCACTCATATAAACATATTATTTATTTATTTATTTATTTATTTTGCTTTGTCGCTGTCTCCCATGTTAGCAAGGTAGCGCAAGGAAACAGACGAAAGAATGGCCCAACCC
>JAUUDZ010042423.1:0-21379 GCA_032361705.1 Panulirus versicolor | reverse complement strand
GCGGGGTGGCGACGGGAATGAATAAGGGCAGACAGTATGAATTATGTACATGTGTATATATATGTATATGTCTGTGTCTATATATGTATGTATGCGTTGAGATGTATAGATATGTATATGTGCGTGTGTGAACGTGTATGTATATACATGTGAATTTGGGCGGATTGGGCCATTCTTTCGTCCGTTTCCTTGCGCTACCACGCTAACGTGGGAGACAGCGACAAAGTATAATGAATGTAAATAACCCGTGCAGGTATACTGGAGCACTTCGTAGTATTACCAGTACTACCAGAGCTGGTGTACTGGACCACTAAGTAGTATTACCAGTGCTACCGGAGCTGGTGTACCGGACCACTTTGTAGTGTTAATGGCACTACCAGATCTGGTGTACTGGACCTCTATGTAGTATTACCAATGCTACCAGAGCTTGTGTACTGTACCAATTCTAAGTATTACCAGTACTACCAGAGCAAGTATGCTGAACCACTTTGTAGTATTACTAGTACAACCAGAGCTGGTGTACTAGGCCACTATGTAGTGTTACCAGTACTAACATATCTAGTGTACTGCACCGTTTTATAGTATTAACAGTACTAGTACACCTGGTGTACTGGGCCACTTTGTAGTATTACCAGTACTACCAGAGCTGGTGCACTGGACCACTTTGTAGCATTAACAGTGCAACCAGATCAGGTTTACTGGACCACTATGTAGTATTACCAGTACTAACAGAGCTGGTGTACTGGACCACTATGTAGTATTAACAGTGCTACTAGTGCTGGTGTACTGGACCACTATGAAGTATTACCAGTACTATCAGACCTGGTATACTGGACCACTATGTAGTCTTACCATTACTACATGAGCAGGTGTCCTGGACCACTATGTATTAGTACCAATACTACAGGAGAAGGTGTACTGGACCACTTTGTAGTCTTACCAATACTACCTGAGCTTGTGTACTGGACCAATATGTAGTATTACTAGTACTACCAGAGCGGGTATACTGGAGCAATTTGTGGTATTACCAGTACTACCAGAGCTGGTGTACTGGAACAGTATGTAGTGTTACCAGTACTACCTGAGCTGGTGTACTGGACCACATTGTAGTAATACCACTACTACCAAAACTGGTGTACTGGATCACTATGTAGAAATACTAGAACTAATAGACCTGGTGTACTGGACCACTATGTAGTATTACCAGTGCTACCAGAGCTGGTGTACTAGACCACTTTGTAGTACTGCCAGTACTACCGGAGTTGGTGTATTGGACCACCATGTAGTACTACCAGTATTGCTAGAGCTGGTGTGCTGGACCACTATGTAGCATTGCCAGTACTACCAGAGCTGGTGTATTGATCCACTATGTAGTATTATAAATTACAACCAGAGATAGTGTACTGGACCACTTTCTATTATTACCAGTGCTTCCAGAGCTGGTTTATTGGACCACTATTTATTATTAGCAGTACTACCAGAGCTGGTGTACTGGGCAACTATGCATTATTACCAGTGTTACGAGAGCTGGTGTACTGAACCACTGTGTATTATTACCATTACTACCAGAGTTAGTGTACTGGACCACTATGTAGTAATACCAGTACTACCAGAGCTGGTGTACTGGACCACTATGTAGTTTACCAGTACTACCAGGGCATGTGGACTGGACCACTATGCAGTATCATCAGTACCAACAGAGCTGGTATGCTGGACCACTATGTTTTATTACCAATGCTACGATAGCTTGTGTACTGGACCACTATGTAGTATTACCAGTACTACCTGATTAGGTGTACTGGACCACTTTGTAGTATTACCAGTGCTACAAGGGCTGCTGTACGGTGTACTGGACCAATATGTAGTATTACCATTACTCCCACAGCTGGTGTACTGGACCACTATGTAGTATCATCAGTACCACCAGAACTGGTAAACTGGACCACTATGTATTATTACCAGTGCTACTATAGCTAGTGTACTGGACCACTATATAGTATTACCAGTACTACCAGAGCTTGTGTACTGAACAACTTTGTAGTATTACCAGTGTTACCAAGGCTGCTGTACAGGGGTACTGGACCACTATACAGTATTACCAGTGCTGCTAGAGCTGGTGTACTGCACCACTATGTAGTATTACAAGTATTACCATAGTTAGTGAATTAAACCAATATGTAGTATTACCAGTAATATTAAAGCTGGAGTGCTGGACCTCTATTTAGTATTACCAACACTACCAGCGCTGATGTAATGGACCACTTTGTAGTCTTACCAGTACAACCACAGCTAGTGCACTGGACCACTTTTCAGTATTGCCAGTACTATGAGATCTGGTGTAATGCACCTCTATGTAATATTACCAGTACAACCAGAGCTGGTGAACTGGATCACTATGTTTATTTCCAGGACTACCAGAGCTGGTGTACTGGGCCACTACGTAGTATTACCATTACTACCAGAGCTGGTGTACTGGACCACTCTGTAGTATTACCAGTGCTACCAGAGCTGGTGTATTGGACCACTATTTAGTATTACCAGTATTACCAGAGCTGTTGTGCTTGATCACTATGTAGTTTTACCAGTACTACAAGAGCTGGTGTACTTGACCACTTTGTAGTATTACCAGTACTACCAGAGCTGGTGCACTGGAACACTATGTAGTATTACCAGTACTACAAGAGTAGGTCTACTGGATAAATATGTAGTATTACCAGTCCCACCAGAGTTGGTGTTCTATATAGTATTACCAGTACTACCAAGGCTGGTGTACTACCATAGCTAGTGTACTGGACACTATGTAGTATTAACAGTGCTACCAGAGCGGGTGTACTTGACCACAATGTAGTATTACCAGTGCAATCAGAGTTGGTGTACTGGACCACTATGTAATATTAACAGCACTACCAGAGCTGGTATACTGGACGACTAAGTAATATTACCATGTCTACCAGAGTTGGTGTACTGGACCACTATGTAATACTACATAGTGGTCCAGTACACCAGCTCTGGTAGTACTGTTAATACTGGTGCTGGTATACTGAACCGCTATGAAGTATTGCCAGTACTACCAGATCTGGTATACTGGACCACTTTGTAGTATTACCAGTACTACAAGAGTAGGTTTACTGGATAATTATGTAGTATTACCAGTACTACCAGAGTTGGTGTACTATATAGTATTACCAGTATTACCAAGGCTGGTGTACTGGCCCAATTTATATTATTACCAGCAGAACCTGAGATGGTGCATTGGACCACTATGTATTATTACCAGTACTACCATAGCTGGTGTACTGGGACACTGTGTAGTGCTACAAGTACTACCAGAGCTGGTGTACTGGACCACTTTGTAGTAATACCGCTACTACCAGAACTGGTGTACTTGACCACTATGTAGTATTACCAGGACTACCAGAGCTGGTGTACTGGACCACTATGTAGTATTACCAGTGCTACCAGAGCTGGTGTACTGGACCACTTTGTAGTATTACCAGTACTACCAAAGGTGGTGTACTGGCCCACTATGTAGTATTTCCAGCACTACAAGAGCTGGTGTACTGGACCACTATGTAGTATTAGCAGTACTACTAGAGCTGGTGTACTGGACAACTATGTAGTATTACCAGTATTACGAGAGCTGGTGTACTGGACCACTATGTAGCATTTCTATTACTACCAGAGCTGGTGTACTGGACCACTTTGTAGTATAACCAGTACTTCGAGAACTGGTGTACTGGTCTACTGTGTAGTATTACCAGTACTACCAGAGCTGGTGAATTGGACCACTATGTAGTATTACCAGTACTATCAGAGCTGGAGTACTAAACCACTGTGTAGTATTACCAGTACTACCAGAGCTGGTGCACTTGTCCACCTTGTAGTATTACCAGTACTATGAGAGCTGGTGTAATTGACCACTATGTAGTATTACCAGTATAACCAGAGCTGGTGTACTCCACCACTATGTAGTATTACCAGTGCTACCAGATCTGGTGTGCTCCACTGCTATGTAGTATTACCAGTGCTACCAGAGCTGGTGTACTGGTCCACTATGTAGTATTACCAGTGCTACCAGAGCGGGTGTACTGTGCCACTATGTAGTATTACCAGTGCTACCAGAGCTGGTGTACTGGTTCACTTTCTAGTATTACCAGTACGAAACGAGTTGGTGTACTGAACCACTATATAGTATTAGCAGTACTACAAGAGCTGGTGTATTAGACGACTATATAGTTTTACCAGTACTACCAGAGCTGGTGTAATGGTCCACTATATAGTATTAACAGTACTACCAGAAATAATGTACCGGACCAATTTTTAGTATTACCAGTGCTTCCAGAGGTGGTGTAGTGGATCGCTATGTAGTATTAGCAACACTACCAGAGCTGGCGTACTGGACCACTATGTAGTAATACCAGTACTACTAGAACTGGTGTACTGGAGTACTATGTAGTATTACCAGTATTGCCAGAGTAAGTGTTCTGGACCACTATGTAGTATTACCAATTCTACCAGAGTTGGTGTACTGGACCACTATGTAGTATTACCAGTAGTAAGGGAGCTGATGTTCTGGACCATTATGTAGTATTACTAATACTGCCATAGCTGTTGTACATCACTATGTAGCATTACCAGTACTACCCGATCTGCTATACTTAACCACTATGTAGTATTACCAGTAGTACCACAACAGGTGTACTGGAAGACTATACAGTCTTACCAGTACTACCAGAGCTTCTGTACTGGACCACTATGTATTATTACCAGCACTACCAGAGCAGGTATACTGGAGCACTTTCTAATATTACCAGTACTACCAGAACTGGTGTACTGGACCACTCTGTAGTATTACCATTGCAACTAGATCTGGTGTACTCCACTACTATGTAGTATTACCAGTGCTACCAGAGCTGGTGTACTGGACCACTATGTAGTATTAACAGTACTACCAGAGCTGGTGTACTGGACCACTCTGTAGTATTACCAGTGCTACTAGATCTGGTGTACCGGGCCACTCTGTAGTAGTACTGGTACTACCAGAGCTGGTATACTACACCACTATCTAGTATTACCAGTGCTACCATGTATTGTGTACTGGACCACTTTGTGGTAATACCAGTACTACCAGATGTGCTGTGGTGGACCACTATGTAGTATTACCAGTGCTACTACAGCTAGTGTACTGGACCACTATGTAGTATTACCAGTACTACCAGAGCTGCTGTACCTGACCACTATGTAGTAGTACCAGTACTACCAGAGTAGGTGTACTGGACGACTTTGTAGTACTACCAGTACTACCACAGCTGGTGTACTGGACCACTATGTATTATTACAAGTACTACCAAAACTATCAGAGCTGGAGTACTAGACCACTATGTAGTATTACCAGTACTACCAGAGCTGGTGCACTTGACCACTTTGTAGTATTACCAGTACTATGAGAGCTGGTGTAAAGGACCACTATGTAGTATTACCAGTACAACCAAAGCTGGTGTACTGGATCACTATGTAGTATTACCAGTAATACCAGAGCTGGTGTACTGGACCACTATATAGTATCACCTGTACTACTAGAGCTGGTGTACTGGGCCACTATGTTCTATTACCAGTACTACCAGAGATGGTGTACTAGACCGCTATGTAGTATTACCAGTGCTACTAGAGCTAGTGTACTGGACCACTATGTAGTATTACCAGTACTACCAGAGCTGCTGTACCTGACCACTATGTAGTAGTAACAGTACTACAAGAGTAGGTGTGCTGGACGACTTTGTAGTATTAACAGTACTACCACAGCTGGTGTACTGGACCACTATGTATTATTACAAGTACTACCAAACTATCAGAGCTGGAGTACTAGACCACTGTGTAGTATTACAAGTACTACCAGAGCTGGTGCACTTGACCACTTTGTAGTATTACCAGCACTATGAGAGCTGGTGTAATGTACCACGATGTAGTATTACCAGTACAACCAAAGCTGATGTACTCCACCACTATGTAGTATTACCAGTACTACCAGAGCTGGTGTACTGGACCACTATGTAGTATTACCAGTGCTACTAGAGCTGGTGTACTAGACCACTATGTTCTATTACCAGAACTACCAGAGCAGGTATAATGGACCACTATATAGTATTAACTTAACTACCAGAGCTGGTGTACTGGACCACTATGTAGTATTACCAGTACTACCAGAGCTGGTGTACTGGACCGCTATGTAGTATTTTCAGTACTACCAAAGGAGGTGTATTGAATCATTATGTAGTATTACCTGTACTAACAGAGCTAGTTTACTGGAGCACTTTGTAATATTACCATTGCTACCAGAGCTGGTGTACTGGACCACAATGTAGTATTACCGTTGCTACCAGAGCTGGTGTACTGGACCACTCTGTAATATTACCAGTACTACAAGAGATGGTGTAATGGACCACTATGCAGTATTACCAGTACTACCAGGGCTAGTGTACTGGACCAATATGTAGTATTACCAGTACTACCAGAACAGTTGTACTGAACCACTGTGTAGTATTTCCTGTACAGTCAGAGCTGGTGTACTGGACCACTATGTAGTATTATTAGTACTACCAGAGCTGGTCTACTAAACCACTATGTAATATTAAGGTTTCTACCAGAACTGGTGTACTGGACCACTGTGCAGTATAACCAGTAGTACCAGAGCTGGTGTACTGGACCACTATGTAGTACTACCAGTGCTACCAGAGCTGGTGTATGTGAACACTATGTATTATTACCATTACTGCCAGAGCTGGTGTACTGGACCACTATGTACTATTACCAGTACAAACAGAGCTGTTGTACTGGACCACTTTGTAGTATTACCTATACTACCAGAGCTGGTGTACTGGACCACTATGTATTATTACCAGTACTACCAGAGCTGGTGCACTTAACCACAATGTAGTATTACCATTGCTACTAGAGGTTGTGTACTGGACTAATTTGTATTATTACCAGTGCTACCAGAGCTGTATACTGGACCACTATGTAGTATTACCAGTACTACCAAAGCTGGTGTACTGGACTACTTTGTATTATTACCAGTGCTACCAGAGCTGGTCTACTGAACCTTTATGTAGTGTTACAAGTAATACCAAAGCTGGTTTACTGGACCACTTTGTAGTATTACCTGTACTACCAGAGCTGGTGTACTGGACCACCATGAAGTATTACCAGCACTACCAGAGCTGGTGCACTGGACCACTTTTTAGTATTACCTGTGCTATTAGAGCTGGTGTACTAGACCACTATGTAGTATTCAGTACTACCAGAGCTGGTGTACTGGACCAGTATGTAGTATTACCAGTATTACCAGAACTAGTGTACTGAATCACTTTCTATTATTACCGGTAATATCAGAGCTGGTGTACTGGACCACTATGTAGTTTTACCAGTGCTACCAGAGTTGGTGTACTGGACCACTTTCTAGAATTACCAGTGCTACCAGAGCTGGTGTTCTGGACCACTGTGTATTATTAGCAGTACTACCAGAGTCGGTTTACTGGACCACTATATAGTATTACCAATACTACCAGAGCAGGAGTACTGGACCACTATGTTGTTTTACCACTGCTACCATAGCTGGTGTACTGGACCACTTTCCAGTATTACTGGTGTTACCAGAGCTAGTGTACTGGACCACTATGTAGTACTACCAGTACTACCAGAGCTGGAGTACCGGTCCACTATGTAGTAATACCAATACTACCAGATCTGGTGTACTGCTCCACCAAGTAATATTACCAATGCTACCAGAGCTGGACCACTATGTAGTGTTACCAGTACTACCAGAGCTGATGTACTGGACTAATATGTAGCATTAACAGTCCTACCAGAGCTGGTGTACTTGACTAATTTGTAGTATTACCAGTGCTACCAGAGCTGGTGTGCTGGATCAGTACTACTAGAGCTGGTGTACTGGTCCACTATGTAGTATTACCAATATTACCAGAGCTGGTGTACTGGACCACTATGTAGTATTACCAATACTACCAGATCAGTTGTACTGAACCACTATGTAGTATTACAAGTACTACCAGAGCAGGTGTACTGGACCACTATGTAGTGTTATCACTACTACCAGAGCTGGTGCACTGGACCACTATGTTGTATTGCCAGTGCTACCAGAGCAGGTTTACTGGGCCACTTTGTAGTATTACCAGTACTAACAGAGATGGTGTACTGGACCACTATGCAGTATTATCAGTGTGACTAGAGCTCGTGTATTGGACCACTACAATATAGTAATACCAGCACTACCAGAGCTGGTGTACTGGATCACTAGGTATTATTACCAGTATTACAAGAGATGGTGTACTGGACCACTTTGTAGTAATACCAGTACTACCAGAGCTGTTATACTGGACCACGATGTAGTAATACCAGTACGACCAGAGCTGGTGTACTGGACTACTATGTAGTATTACCAGTACTACCACAGTTGGTGTACTGGACCACTATGTAGTATTACCAATACTACCAGAGCTGGTGTACTGGACCACTGTGTAGTATTACCAGTACTACCAGAGCAGGTGTACTGGACCACTATGTAATATTACCAGTACTAACAGAGCTGGTGTACTGGACCACCATGTATTATTACCAGTGTTACCAGAGCTGGTGTACTGGACCACTATGTGGTATTACCAGTACTACCAGAGTTGGTGTACTGGACCACTATGTAGTAGTACCAGTATTACCAGGGCAGGTGTGCTGGACCACTGTGTAGTATTACCAGTACTAACAGAGCTGGTGTACTGGACCACTATTTATTATTACCAGTATTACCAGAGCTGGTGTACTGGACTAGTATGTAGTATTACCAGTACTACCAGAGCTGGTGTACTGGACCACTATATATTATTACCAGTACTACCAGAGCTGGTGTACTGGACCACTATGTAGTATTACCAGTGCTTCGAGAGCTGGCATACTGGACCACTATGTAGTATTACCAGTACTACCAGAGCTCGTGTATTGGACCACTATGAAGTATTACCAGTACTACCAGAGCTGGTATACTGGACCACTATGTCGTATTACCATTACTACCAGAGCAGGTGTACTGGACCACTATTTCGTTTTACCAGTGCTACCAGAGCTGATGTACTGAACCATTTTCTAGTATTACTAGTGCCACCAGAGCTAGTGTAGTTGACCACTATGTAGTATTACCAGTGCTACCAGGGCAGGTGTACTGGTCCACTATATGGTAATATTAGTACTACCAGAGCTTGTGTACTGGATCACTATGTAATATTACCAATGCTACCAAAGACGGGGTACTAGACCACTATGTAGTGTTACAAGTACTACCAGAACTGGTGTACTGGACCACTATGTGGCATTACCAGTCCTACCAAAGCTGGTGTACTGGACCTCTATGTAGTATTACTAGTGCTACCAGAGCTGGTGTAATGGACCAACATGTAGTAATACCAGTACTACTAGACCTGGTGTACTGGACGACTATGTATTATTACCAGTACTACCAGAGCTTGTGTACTGGACCACTATGTCGTATTACCAATACTACCAGAGCTGGTGTACTGGACCACTATGTAGAATTACCAGTACTACCAGAGCATGTGTACTGGACCACTATCTAGTATTACCTCTATTATCAGAGCTGGTGTACTGGACCACTTTGTAGTATTACCAGTGCTTCCAGAACTGGCATACTGGACCACTATGTAGTATTACCAGTAATACCACAGCTCGTGTATTGGACCACTATGCAGTATTACCAGTACTACCAGAGCTGGTATACTGGACACTGTGTAGTATTACCATTACTACCAGAGCAGGTGTACTGGACCACTATCTCGTTTTACCAGTGCTACCAGAGCTGGTGTACTGAACCATTTTCTAGTATTACCAGTGCCACTAGAGTTAGTGTGCTGGACCACTATGTAGTATTACCAGTACTATCAGAGCAGTTGTACTGGTGCAATATATGGTAATATTAGTACTACCAGAGCTGGTGTACTGGATCACTATGTAATATTAACAATGCTACCAAAGCTAGTGTACTAGACCCCTATGTAGTTTTACAAGTACTACCAGAACTGGTGTACCGGACCACTTTGTAGCATTACCAGTGCTACCAAAGCTGGTGTACTGGACCACTATATAGTATTACCAATGCTACCAGAGCTTGTGTACTGGACCGATATGTAGTAATACCAGTACTACTAGACCTGGTGTACTGGACGACTATGTATTATTACCAGTACTACCAGAGCTGGTGTACTGGACCACTATGTCGTATTACCAATACTACCAGAGCATGTGTACTGAACCACTATGTAGTATTACCTGTACTACCAAAGCTGATGTACTGGACCAATATGTTGTATTACCAGTACTACCAGTGCAGGTTTACTCGACCAATATGTAGTATTACCAGTAATACCAGAGCTGATGTACTGGACCACTTTGTATTATTACCAGTGCTACCAGAGCAGATGTACTGGACATTACATAGTATTACCAGTACTAACAGAGCTGGTGTACTGGACCACTATGTAGTATTACCAGTACTAGCAGTGCTGGTGTACTGGACCACTTTGTAGTTTTACCAGCACTATTAGAGCTGGTGTACTGGACCACTTTGTAGTATTACCAGTACTAACAGAACTGTTGTACCGGACCACTTTCTAGTGTTACCAGTGCTACTAGAGTAGGTGTAATGGACCATTATATTGTATTACCAGTATTACCAGAGCTGGTGTAGTGGACAACTGTATAGTATTACCAGTACTACCAGTGCTGGTGTACTGGACCACTTTGTGGTATTAACAGTACAATCAGAGCTGGTGTACTAGAGCACTTTGTAGTATTACGAGTACTACCAGCGTGGTGTATTGGACTACATTGTAATATTACCAGTGCTACCAGAGCAAGTGTAGTGGACCACTATGTAGTTTTAAGAGTACTACCAGAGCTGATGTACTGGACCACTATGTAATATTACCAGTACTAAAAGAACTGGTGTACTGGACCACTGTGTAGTATGACCAGTACTGCCAGAGCAGGTGTACTGGACCACTTTGTAGTATTACCATTACTACCAGAGCTGGTGTACTGGATCACTTTGTAGTATTACGAGTACTGCCAGGGCAGGTGTACTGGACCACTAAAAAAATGAAGTACTACCAGTACTAACAGAGCTGGTGTACTGGACCACTATGTAGAATTAACAGTATTACCAGAGCTGGTGTACTGGACAACTATGTAGTAATACCAGTACTATCAGAGCTGGTGTACTGGACCACTATGTATTATTACCAGTATTACCAGAGCTGATGTATTGGACCACTTTGTATTATTACCAGTGCTACTAGAGCAGATGTACTGAACCATTACTTAGTATTGCCATAACTAACAGAGCTGGTGTACTGGACCACTATCTAATATTAGCAGTACTACCAGTGCTGGTGTACTGGATTACTTTGTATATTTACCAGCACTATTAGAGCTGGTGTACAGGACCACTTTGTACTATTACCAGTACTACCAGAGCTGTTGTACTGGACCACTTTCTAGTGTTACTAGTGCTACCAGAGTAGGTGCACTGGACCAATATATAGTATTACCAGTACGACTAGAGCTGGTTTACTGAACCACTATATATCATTACCAGTATTACCAGTGCTGGTGTACTTGACCACTTTGTGGTATTACCAGTACTATCAGTGCTTGTGTACTAGACCACTTTGTAGTATTACGAGTACTACCAGAGCTGGTGTACTGGACTACAGTTTAGTGTTTCCATTGCTACCAGAGCAAGTGTACTGGACCACTATGTAGTATTACCAGTATTACCAGAGCTGGTGTACTGGACATCTATGTAGTAATACCATTAATACTAGAGTTCGTGTACTGGACCACTATGTATTATTACCAGTACTACCAGAGCTGGTGTACTGGACCACTTTGTAGTATTCCCAGCATTACTAGAGTTGGTGTAATGGTCCACTATGTAGTATTATCAGTACTCCCAGAGTGGCATACTGGACCACTTTGTAGTATTACCAGTATTACCAGAGCTGGTATATTGAGCCACTTTTTAGTATCACCGGTATTACCAGGGCAGTTGTACTGGACCACTATGAAGTATTACCAGTACTAACAGAGCTGGTGTACTGGAACACTATATAGTATTACCAGTATTACCAGAGCTGTTGTACTGGACCACTTTGTAGTAACACCAGTACTACCAGAGCTGGTGTACTGGACCACTATGTATTATTACCAGTACTACCAGAGCTGGTGTACTGGACCACTATGAAGTATTTACAGTGCTTCCAGTGGTGGCATACTGGACCACTATGTAGTATTACCATTATTTCCAGAGCAGGCGTACTGGACCACTATGTAGTATTACCAGTACTACCAGAGCTGGTGTACTGGCCACTATGTAGTATTACAAGTACTACCAGAGCAAGTGTGCTGGACCACTATGTAGTATTACCAGTACTACAAGAGCTGGTGTACTGGCCACTATGTAGTATTACAAGTACTACCAGAGCAAGTGTGCTGGACCACTAGGTCGTTTTACCAGTGCTACCAGAGCTGGTGTGCTGAACCGCTTTCTAGTATTACTAGGCCCACCAGAGCTAATGTACTGGACCACTATGAAGTATTACCAGAACTACCAGAGCAGGGGTACTTGTCCACTATGTAGTATTAACAACATAACCAGAGCTGGTGTACTGGACCACTATGTAATATTACCAATGCTACCAAAGCTGGTGTACTGACCACTATGTAGTGTTTCAAGTACTACCAGAGCTGGTGTACTGGACCACTATGTAGTATTACCAGTACTACCAGAGCGAGTGTACTGGACCACTTTATAGTATTACCAGTACTACCAGAGCTGGTGTACTGGCCCACTATGTAGTATTACCTTTACTACCGATGCTGGTGTCAGAGCTGGCGTACTGGACCACTATGTAGTATTACCAGTACTTCCAGAGCTGGTGTACTGGACCACTATGCAGCATTCCCAGTGCTACCAGAGCTAGTGTACTGGACCACTATGTAGTATCACCAGTACTACCAGAGCAGGTGTACTAGACCACTATGTAGTATTACCAGGACTAATAGAGCTGGTTTACTGGACCACTATGTAGTTTTACCAGTACTACCAGAGCAGGTGCACTGGACCACTATTAGTATTACCAGTACTACCCGAGCTGGTGTACTGGACCACTATATTGTATTACCATTACTACCAGAGCAGCTTTACTGGAACCACTTTGTATTATTACCAGAAATAGAAGAGCTGATGTACTGGACCACTTTGTAGTATTACCAGTGCTACCAGAGCAGGTGTACTTGACCATTATGTAGTATTACCAGTACTAACAAAGCTGGTGTCCTGGACCACTATGTAGTATTATTAGTACTACTAGTGCTGGTGTACTGGACCACTTTCTGGTATTACCAGTACTATTAGAGCTGGTTTGCTGGACCACTTTGTAGTATTACCAGTACTACTAGAGCTGTTGTACTGGACCACTTTGTAGTATTACCAGTGCTACCAGAGCATGTGTACTGGACAACTATATAGAATTACCAGTACTACAAGAGCTGGTGTGCTGGACCACTATGTAGTATTACCAGTATTACCAGTGCTAGTGTACTGCACCACTTTGTAGTATTACCAGTACTGTCAGAGCTGGTGTATTGGACCACTTTGTAGTATTACCAATACTACCAGAGCTGGTGTACTGGACCACTTTGTAGTATTCCCAGTGCTACCATTGCAGGTGTACTCGACCACTATGTAGTATTACCAGTGCTACCAGAGCTGGTGTACTGGACCAATTTGTAGTATTACCTCTACTATCAGAGCTGGTGTACTGGACCACTATTTAGTATTACCAGTACCACCAGAGTATGTGTTCTGGACCTCTATGTCGTTTTCCTAGTGCTTTCAGAGCTGGTGTACTGGACCACTTTCTAGTATTACTAGAGCTACCAGAGCTAGTGTACTGGACCACTATGTAGTATTACCAGTACTACCAGAGCAAGTGCACTAGACCACTGTAGTATTGCCCATACTACCAGAGCTGGTGTACTGGATCACCATGTAATATTTTCCGTACTACCAGAGCTGGCGTACTGGACCAATTGGTAGTATTACTCGTACTACCAGAGCTGGTGTACTGGACCACTATGTAGTATTACCACTACTACTAGAGTTGGTGTACTTGACCACTTATTAGTATTACCAGTACTTCCAGAGGTGGTGTACTGTACCACTGTTTAGTATTACCAGTACTACGAGAGCAGGTGTACTGGACCACTATGTAGTATTACCTGTACTACCAGAGCTGGTGTACTGGACCACTATATAGTATTACCAGTACTACCAGAGCTGGTGTACTGGACCACTGTGTTGTATTACCGTTGCTACCAGAGCTGGTGTACTGGTGCACTATGCAGTATCACCAGTAGTACCAGAGCTGGTGTACTTGACCACTTTGTAGTATTACCAGTACTACCAGAGCTGATATACTGGACCACTATGTAGTATTACCAGTACTACAAGAGCAGGTGTACTCAACCACTATGTAGTATTAACTGTATTACCATAGCTGGTGTACTGGACAACTATGTAGTATCATTAGCACTTCCTTAGCTGGTGTACTGGACAACTATATAGTTTTACCGTTGCCACCAGTGCTGGTGTACTCAACCACTATGTAGTATTACCAGTAGTACTAGAGCTGGTGTACTGGACCACTATATAGTATTACCAGGGCTACCAGAGCTGGTGTACTGGACCACTTTGTAGTATTACCAGTGCTACCAGAGCATGTGTACTGGACCTCTATGTCGTTTTCCTAGTTCTTCCAGAGGTGGTGTACTGGACCACTTTCTTGTATTGCTAGTGCTACCAGATCTAGTGTACTGGAACACTATATAGTATTACCAGTACTACCAGAGCAAGTGTACTAGACCACTGCAGTATTACCAGTACTACCAGAGCTGGTGTACTGGAACACTATGTATTACCATTACTGCCAGAACTGGTGTACTGGACCACATTGTAGTATTACCTGTACAACTAGAGTTGTTGTACTGGACCACTATGTAGTATTACCAGTACTACCAGAGCTGGTGTACTGGACCACTATGCAGTATTACCAGTACTCCCAGAGCTGATGTACTGGACCACTATATACTATTACCTCTACTATCAGAGCTGGTTTACTGGACCACTATGTAATATTACCAGTGCCACCAGAGTTGGTGTACTGGATCACTTGTAGTATTACCAGTGCTTTTAAATCTGGTGTACTAGACCACTATGTAGTATTACCAGTACTACCAGAGCTCGAGTACTGGACCACTTTGTAGTATTACCAGTGCTTTTAGATCTGGTGTACAAGACCACTATGCAGTATTACCAATACTACCAGAGCTGGTGTACTGGACCACTTTGTAGTATTACCAGTGCTAGAAGAGCTGGTGTACTGGACCACTATGTTGTATTACCAGTATTACCAGAGCTGGTGTACTTGACCACTTTGTAGTATTACCAGTACTACCAGAACTGGTATACTGGACCACTATGTAGTATTACCACTACTACCAGAGCAGGTGTACTGGACCACTATATAGTAGTAACTGTGCTATCATAGCTGGTGTACTGGACAACTATGTAGTATCATTAGTACTTTCTAAGCTGGTGTCCTGAACAACTATATAGTATTACCAGTGCTACCAGAGCTGGTGTACTGGACCACTTTGTAGTATAACCAGTGCTACCAGAGCATGTGTACTGGACCTCTATATCGTTTTCCGAGTGCTTCCAGAGCTGGTGTACTGGACGACTTTCTTGTATTACTAGTGCTACTAGATCTAGTGTACTGGACCACTATGTAGTATTACCAGTACTACCAGAACAAGTGTACTAGACCACTGTAGTATTACCAGTACTACTAGAGCTGGTGTGCTGGACCACTATATAATATTATCAGTACTGTCAGAACTGGTGTACTGGACCACATTGTAGTATTACCAGTACAACTAGAGTTGGTGTACTGGACCACTATATAGTATTACCAGTACTACCAGAGCTGGTGTACTAGACCACTATCTAGTATTACCAGTACTCCCAGAGCTGATGTACTGGACCACTATGTAGTATTACCATTACTATCAGAGCTGGTTTACTGGACCATTATGTAGTATTAACAGTGCCACCAGAGTTGGTGCACTGGATCACTTTGTAGTATTACCAGTGCTTTTAGATCTGGCGTACTAGACCACTATGTAGTATTACCAGTACTACCAGAGCTGGTGTACTGGACCACTTTGTAGTATTACCACTGCTACAAGAGCTGGTGTACTGGACCACTATGTTGTATTACCAATATTACCAGAGTTGGTGTACTGGACCACTATGTAGTATTTCCAATACTACCAGAGCTGGTGTACTGGAACAGTATGTCGTATTACCAGTACCAGCAAAGCTGGCGCACTGGACCACTTTCTAGTTTTACCAGTGCTACCTGAGCTGGTGTACTGGACCACTATGTAGTATTACCAGTACTACAAGAGCTGGTGTACTTGACCGGTTTGTAGAATTACCTGTACTACCAGAGCTGTTGTACTGAACCACTATGTAGTATTACCAGTGCTACTAGAGTTGATGTACTGGACCACTTTGCAGTATTACCAGTGGTATTAGGGCTGGTTCACTAGACCAGTATGTAGTCTTACCAGTACTACCAGAGCTGGTGTACTGGACCGCTATATACCTTTTCCAGTACTACCAGAGCTGGTATACTGGACCACTATGTCGTATCACAAGTGCTATCAGAGGTGGTATACTGGAATACTATGCAGTATTACCAGTGCTACCAGAGCTGGTAAACTGTATCACTTTGTAGTATTACCAATGCTACCAGAGCTGGTGTACTGGACCACTATGTAGTATTACCAGTACTACCACAGATTTTACACTGGACCCCTATATAGTATCACCAGTATTACCAGAGCTGGTGTACTGGACCACTATGTAGTATAACCAGTACTATCAGAGCTGGTGTAATGGGCCACTTTGTAGTATTACCAGTGCTACCAGAGCTGGTGTACTGGACCACTATGAAGTATTACCAGTACTAATAGAGTTGGCGTACTTTACCACCATGTAGTATTACCAGTACTACCAGAGCTGGTGTACTGGACCACTTTGTAGTCTTACGAGTACTACCAGTGCTAGTGTACTGGACCACTATGTAGTATTACCAGTACTATCAAATCGGGTGTACTGGACCACTTTGTAGTATTACCAATACTACTAGAACTGTTGTACTTGCCCACATATTAGTATTACCAGTGCTACCAGAGCAGGTGTACTGGACCACTATGTATTATTATAAGTACTACCAGAGCTGATGTACTGAACCAGTATGTAGTATTACTAGTAATACCAGAGCTGGTGTACTGGACCACTATGTAGTATTACCAATGCTACCAGAGCTGGTGTACCGGACCACTATGTAGTATTACCAGTACTACCAGAGCTGGTGTACTGGACCACTATGTAGTATTACCAGTGCTACCGGAGCTGGTGTACTGGACCACTATGTAGTATTACCAGTACTACCAGAGCTGGTGTACTGGACCACTATGTAGTATTACCAATGCTACCAGAGCTGGTGTACCGTACCACTATGTAGTATTACCAGTACTACCTGACCTGGTGTACTGGACCACTATGTAATATTATCATTACTACCAGAGCTGGTGTACTGGACCACTATTTAGTATTACCAGTACTACCAGAGCTGGTGTGCTGGACCACTACGTAGTATTACTAGAGCTGCCAGAGCTCGTTTACGAGTCCACTATGCAGTATTACCAGTATTACCAGAGCTGGTGTACTGGACCTTTATGTAGTATTATCATTACTACCAGAGCTGGTGTACTGGACCACTATGTAGTATTATCATTACTACCAGAGCTGGTTTACTGGACCACTATGTAGTGTTACCACTGCTACCAGAGCAGGTGTACTGGACCACTATGTAGTATTACCAGTGCTAGCAGAGCTGGTATACTGGAGCACTATGTATTATTACCAGTGCTACCAGAACTGGTTACCACTATGTATTATTATCAGTGCTACCAGAGCTGGTTTACTGGACCACTCTGTAGTATTACCAATACTACCAGAGCTGGTGTACTGGACCACTATGTAGTATTACCAGTACTACCAGAGCAGGTGTACTGGACCACTATGTAGTACTTGTAACAAGTTTTGAGCCCAATGTGTTATTGGTTAAGTTGGAGACGTTGATAATATTAGTATTTTCTTACGGCCATTTTGCTGGGTGTTGTGTGTTTGATCTTGGCATTTGGTCATGTCGGGCCAAGTTTAATGTCATATTGTATATTTTCTAATCATTTGTAGAGTTTTGTAACTTATGTGTGTACTGAAGAATCATGGACTGGCAATTTAGTTATGGAGAGCTTTGGAATTTTTAAATAGGATTCTAACTTAAGTGGGTTATATGATTGTATTTTCATTATGCCTAACCTATCTTCAGTTTTGAGATAGTACCATGTAAGAGGTAGCCAAGCTGTATATAAGTTTGTGAGAGATGTAAGAGGTAGCCAAGATGTATATAAGTTTGTGAGAGCCCAGTTCGCCCTGCTGTAACATCTACTACATACAGACTTATATCCTACACCACAAATTCTTAATTCTGTTTATACTCATTGATTGACCGATCAGCATTTCATGAAAACTTCATACAAATGCCTTCTTTTACATGCTACTATTCATCAAACATTATTTGACTCATAAAAGTTAATAGATCACAAAATAACGTCATTAATATTTTTGTATTTAAGGCAGATTTGATTGTTGACCTTCAGGTTGCAGGTGGCTGGCTGCCACATACAATGTGACCACCATCATCATTAGTCGGGTTTTCTAGTGCTTGCTTACATAGCCACGTTCAATTGCTCTCAGTAGTATTGGTACAGCATTTTCTCTGAACTAACATTGTTCACTCTGATTTATATAGTTCAATGAAATAAGTTAGATAAAATACTAACATAAGTGTCAAGTTCTAAGTTGGGCAGTGCGCCCATCCTATGATTGGTGATAATCCAAATTATTATGTAAGATGATCATAATGTATCTACATACATTGAGATATCTAAAAATTTTCCTCTTGTATTATAACCGGTTATAAGCAAATTATTTTTAGTTGCAAATTTAAATTCAACTCCAGTTTTATATATTTATTCACAATTCGTTCTTATAATTTTAAAACTGTGCCGGAAATTTCCTTTTTAACGTTCGTGTTCGGTGGCAACAACGACACCTCGTGAATCAGAACGGATTACTTGCATAATCCATGTCCTTCACCATCATTGGTTTGTAACTTGAACATGTAAGTCTATCCTTCGTTCTATAAGCATTCTCATGTTATTTTGGACAAGATTTGTGGAAAGGGAAGAGACTTGATATAATTCATAGGGATGACCAGCACTGTGTTCACCAAGTGCTCTTCCCTACATACCGAGAATTATCGTGCGTCTGACAGCTCAGAAAAGAGAGCGAATATAAACTCAATTGATTTTGACACAAATCGATAATCAAGATGGAAAATAATACAAAACATAACGATAGATAAATATTTTTTCATATTTCTATCAACATTCTATCATTTGAGGGAGAGAAAACTTAAAACAATGTGTGGACATTTGGAATTGGTTTATACATGTGGTCACTGTGAAGCGTCTACTCGCATCAAAACATCCAGGAGGATAAGATACAGTGAGTTATACTTTAGTTTTCCGCCTTCTGTAGCGCCAACTCTGAAAATGCAGTATTGCAAATGATGTAGAAATAATTTGAATGGTTCGGGGTTTATATAAAACCTTCATTTGGAGTGAAACTGGCGAGTTATAAGGTGAAACAGAAGCTCTACCGTGGCGGCCACGGTGGATGGCCAAGCGGCCGCATAATTGAACCTTCTTGTCCGCCCGGCTAGTGCCACTACCACAACCCAATTGGCCACTTTAGTTTCTCATAGTACCTCTCCAGTACCTCTCCACATCATTGTTTTTGACTCCCTTGTACTTTGGAAGCACTAAGGTAAATTGTGTGGTTCTTGGGGGAATGCTATATAAGTTGCAGAACTAAATTAGATTCTCGATGTATTTCTTTTACCGGAGGATCTAGAGACTCACTGGAGATTTACCTGAGGTGAAACATTACTTAAATACTTATGATTACTTAATATAACTTGATATGAATAACCTTACTTAAATACTTATGATTACTTGTTACAACTTGATATGAATAACCTTACTTAAATACTTATGATTACTTAATACAACTTGGTATGAATAACCTTACTTAAATACTTATAATTAGTTAATAGGACTTTGTATGAATAACCTTACTTAAATACTTATAATTAGTTAATAGAACTTTGTATGAATAACCTTACTTAGATAATTATAATTAGTTAATACAACTTTGTATGAATAACCTTACTTAAATACTTATGATTAGTTAATAGGACTTTGTATGAATAACCTTACTTAAATAATTATAATTAGTTAGTAGGACTTTGTATGAATAACCTTACTCAAATAATTGTAATTGGTTAATAGGACTTTGTATGAATAACCTTACTTAAATAATTGTAATTAGTTAATAGGACTTTGTATGAATAACCTTACTTAAATAATTGTAATTAGTTAATAGGACTTTGTATGAATGTAATGTGATATTGCATTTGTATCATGAATGTTAACACTTCAACATTCAGTTAGTCTTACTGAAGGATTCCACTCCGCTCGCCTTGAATTTATTCATTATTATGAATGACCTCCTCTACCTGCCCTCCTCTACCTGCACTCCTCTACCTGCCTACCTGCCCTCCTCTACCTGCACTCCTCTACCTGCCTACCTGCCCTCCTCTGCATACACTCCTCTACCTTCCTCTTCTACTTGCACTCTACCTGCACTCCTCTACCTGCTCTCCTCTACCTGCACTGCTCTACCTGCTCTCCTCTACCTGCCCTCTTCTACCTGCTCTTCTCTACCTGCACTCCTCTACCTGCCCTCCTCCACCTGCCCTCCTCTACCTGCATTCCTCTACCTGCTCTCCTCTGCCTGCTCTCCTCTGCCTGCTCTCCTCTACCTTCTCTCCTCTACCTACCCTCCTCTACCTTCCCTCCTCTACTTGCACTCCTCTACCTGCCCTCCTCTACCTGCACTCCTCTACCTGCCTACCTGCCCTCCTCTACCTGAACTCCTCTACCTGCCCTCCTCTATCTGCACTCCTCAACCTCCACT
>JAUUDZ010042412.1:0-10695 GCA_032361705.1 Panulirus versicolor | reverse complement strand
GGGAGTTATGTGTAGTTGTCCTTGACATATCTAAGGCTTTTGACAGGGTGTGGCATCATGGTCTCATCTCTAAGCTCTTCTCTGGCTGATCTAACTCACTGGATCTTGATGGATCAGCCTCCCCCTTTTCTCCATCAACAGCAGTGTCCCTCAGGGTTTTGTCCTGTCCCCTACACTTTTTCTCCTTCTTTTTTCATTAATTTTATCTCCTCCACAAATAATCCAATGCACTCATACACTGATGACTCAACATTGCATTCATCCAAATCTTTCAATTCTGCTCACTCTTCTCTCACTTGATCTGCAACTCGTCTTGACACAGCTTCCTCAAAGAACTTGGACTTCAACAGGATATCTCAGTGGGGTACATAAAATCCTGATAAGTTTGATGCCCCGAAGACCCAGTTTCTACCCATCTCTCAATCAAAAACTCCTCACAACTCTAGTCTCTCCTTTGACGGTTCTGTAATTCCATCTCTTGACTCAATGAACATACTTGATATTACTGTAACATCTACTCTTTCTTGGAAACCCCACAGTAAAGGAATAGGTAAGTCTGCCTCTAAGAAACTGGGTGTCCTGTTTAAGATGTTGAAACTTCTTTTCTTCTGAACAGCTGCTCCGTTTATATATAGGATTGATTCATCCTTGTATGGAGTACTGCTCTCACATCTGGGTTAGTTCTAGCTCTGCATCCTTACTTGACAGAGTTGAGTCAAAAGCAGTCTGACTTATAAAATGTCCCAGGCTAACTTCCAAATTTGACCCCATTGCCCTATTTCTTTGATTTTTGCTACTGAGAGCTGGCTGCTTGTGTGCCCACACCATTAGCTAGACCACGCAATACTCAGCAAGCTGCTGAGTCACATGATTACTCTGTGGCCATCAACAACTCAAGGGTGGGCCATTTTGATACCTGCTTCTTTCCCTACACATAAGCTTTGGAACTCTCTACCCTTTCATGTCTTTCTCAATAACTATGAGCTGGCACATTTTAAAAGACAGGTTTGCAACTTCCTCCAAAATTCATAAATACTTTCCTTTGGTCTTTTCTTGTTTCATAATTCTCTATATTTCAATTAAGGCCCAGCCTTTATGTGGACTTTTGTCAGTGGCTGGAATCTCTAAAAAAATCTAACTCTTACTTAATTCTCCCAAGGTAAACTTATGCCTGTCATCTAGATCATAATAGTAATTCTCTCCATTGTTGTCTGTCATCAAAACGTCCCTGTTTCTTAACTCTTGAATGGTGTTATTTGCCATTTTGTTAGAAACTCCTGCATGCAGTCAGTTCACAGTCTTTTTATAGGTTTCCTGCTAAACATTCTCTAGCTAACTGCCAAGTATGGAAGCTAAGTCACATTCATTAGTTGAACACGCCTGAATAATTCTACTAAGTTTTCTTTTTCTTTCAATAACCTAAGCACCCCAATCATCAGGCTGATTACCATTTTTTAAATTTGTCTTTTCTTGTCTTTCTAAGCATCACTCTGAGATGTTTCATCTCTGATGCTTGTAAACTAAATCAATGGTTCCTAAAAAGTGGCATGACTACTAATAATACAGGAGAGATACCCAGATCGTAAGCTGTGATAACCTCAACAGTTCAAGTATAAATAAAACCAAAGTGAAGTACATCTTTGAATGTAAAGGTATGTTGGAAATATATTTCACATACATCTCTTCATGCTACATAATGTTGAAACTTTAAGATCTACTTGCTCATTGACTCTCACTAAATTAAAATGGTACACTAGGTAAAAGGCCAAGTTACCAATACATGACAAGAAAAGGCCAAGAACCAATAACTTTCTCTGTCATGATCCAAATCTCAGCTCCATATCTATAGGAAAGGTAACAGTTATTCTCATAAATCATTACTTAGCATCAAGAGTCTATAAGGAACTGGGTAAAGGGCAGCATGACTAGGATGTACTTGGAAATTCTTCATCATATCTCCTTTAAATCTAACCCTTTCCAGTCCTAAACTTGGTTGACAAGTGTTCACAAAGAGCCTTGTCTCCCCCACCCCCCATACATTTTCAAAGGTGATGCATGGCTAAGGTTTACTGTGGGTACAAGCAAAGCTCTTAGGGTGAAATCATCATGCATCTGGTTGCGGAGACTAGAGTTTCTAATGGTGTGAGCACCAGCAACCTGCCATGGTGTGCCTCAGGCTATCTTGAGAGGATGATGTTCCTTCTTTTCTCTTCCAGGCTGCCACTTTATTTTGAATATTTTTCCTCTGGGCACTGTACTTCTTCCACCTGTGCTTAACGGTGGTGAGCTTTTACTTTTTTAAGGATAAGAAAGCTTCTCACTTGGAAACAAGAAAATGCGAGAACACAAAATTTCTAGGCTCACTGGGTGCTCAGAATGCACAATCAGGCATCTGCCTCCTGCTACACTTCATCAGTCTCACCTTATTCATGAGATAAAGACCCAGTGGAATCAAAATATGGACCTAAAATACTTCAAGAACCTTTCCAATGCCCGGATGTTTGCAGGTGGTAATCAAGGCTAAACGAGATGACAAAGTAATAACATACAAGTGCAACATTGCGTTTGAAAATATATGAAGAAATAGAGGAGGTTTTTGCAGACTATTTATGTGTTTTTCCAACCTAACTATTTTCAAAAAACACAAAACAATGAAGAGAAAATTAACTAAAATGTCATTTAAACAATCTTAAAAGACATAAAAATCAAAAAAGAAAGCAATCTAACCTTCCCTAATAAGAATATATGTATACCTCTGACACTTTCTGACAACTGTACCCTTCAGGAACTCCTTTAAGGAGGTGGCTACAGCAAAAGTCTCTATAACTGGTGAACTCAAATGCCATTTTTAGCCTTCTGTGCTTCACCCTTAAGAGGTCACTGGCAGAAGGCAACTCTAGTGCAGTGTTTCCAGAGGCTCCTACCTAATGTTTCTACCAACTACTGCATAATGTGTCGCACCTAATGTTCTAACCCATTACTTCTACCTAATGCTTCCACCTAATGTTCCAACCTAATGTTCGCACCTGAAGCTCCAGTCTAATAATCCTACCTACTGCTTGTATCAACTGCTCCTACAATTTTGCATAAAAGGCAGGGCTAGTGCACAGTGCTCATCACAGGAAAAATTAAAATTACAAAGAATAAGTTTTGTGAATTAAGTGTTGTCAAATGTTCTGTCTGACAAGGAGAGACTCTATATTTGTGGAAAGACTGCCAGCAGAAAGAAAAGACAGCTACCTGGGTCAGAGGAGTGCAACTTAACAATGACTGAAGTGCTGGTTCATTAGTCAGCTCTGGTGTAACTATCATGATGAGGCCCAAATAAAACTCTTGATCATCATATCCCATTGTCATTATTAGAAGGACTAGTAAAGCAGGAGGTTGACAGACATAAATCAGCAATTATTTGTGGCTTGGAAGGAGATCATACACTAGAAAGAAAAATGGAAAATAGGAAGAAATGCATATCAAACGATTGCTGGAGGCTATGGGACTGCCAGAAGTGATTTCTGTGATAAAGGAAGGGAAAAGAATATGTTATGGTAACTTGGGACTATGAGTCATCAAGCCAGGAATTACTTAGAAAAGTTAGGAATCTTAAAGGCATGATGCAAATCACTGCGATATTCATCAAGTGTGATAAATCTAAGGAAGAAAGGGAGAAAAGCAGAGAGTAAGGTCAAAGGAAAAACTGAAGATGCCACATAAGGAAAGAGGATGGAACAGACCCAGTAGAAATGCAAAGAGGGCAGGAGTGTTAGGAGATGGCAAAGTCAGACAGAAAGTAATGTTTTCAAATGCTGATGAATTAATAGTTAGTGATAAAGAACTGGAATTCAAGGATCATGTAAGGGAAAATACACTTGGATGTTACTGGAGTCATGGAAACTAAGCTCACCAAAGAGATTTGCTCTCACTTGTGCTGCCCAGAGGGTTAATGATAGCAGGAAAGGACAGAGAAAGTAAAGGAGGGAGAAGGGTTAGCCCTGTTGATAAAAGAAAGCTTGAAGTTTCATCAAGAAATAGTGGAAGATGGCCAATTCAGAGAGTATATAATTGTACTATCAACTATAGGGAGGAGGAGCACAGTAGTGTTATCATCATATAATCCTCAGAAAAACTGCAACAAACCAGAACAAAGATACAATGATACTGAAGGAACAAACAGGATGGTGCATAAAGCAGTGAAACACTTACTTCTTAAGTGCCTTGTATCAGTCAAGACAGATTATCATTCTTGATGGACCTATTTTGTCTTCAACTAGGAAAAAATTTTGAACTTTACATTTGGCTCTTCTCATATCCTTATCATCCTCCACAACTCTTCCCTCTCTCTGAGCCTGATTAGCTGGTCTTTTACTCACAATTTACTTCTGATGAATTTATGGATAAACTTTTGATTTTCTCCTTACTAATTCAAAATCCTTAGTAATTACCAATAAAGTGATCTTACAGAGGATACATTCTGACTTACCGCAGGAAGAACTGGCTCCACAAAATTGTGATCAAGGTGTTCAGACACTTTCTGGTTGATATTGATATCTTCATCAGTTGTGGTGTTGAAGAGGATTAGTGAAATGGGCTTTTGCCGGGATAATATCTGGGCCACCAGTGTTTGGCCAAGTGCAAGATTCTGAAGAAGGGTAACAGCACTCGGATCTTTCCTAGCATATTCTAAGCCAGCCAAAGAACAACTGACATTCTGTAAATAGAAGATTTAATAGATTACACAAAGTATTAAGAGAGAGATGCAATACAAATGCAGTATTACCATGGCAAGATGCTCATAATCATACTCAAACCATTTTATGCAAGATAATAATTCAAATCTGAAATTCCCTCCAAATACCATAAAAACACTAACTATTCTGGGCATCACATATGACATACAAGACATTCATCCTCATATCAAAATCATAAACTCAAAATAAACAATCAATCTACATCCCCTACAATAATAACTGGTACCAAATCTGGTGAAGATAAATAGTCCCTTAGTATTCTCTTTAAACAATTCATCTGCTCAATCCTAAATAGGGCTTGGTCATCAGCCCTATAAAAAACTCACCTAACAAGGATACAAACTACACAAACCAGAGCACTCAGGACAATCACTGGCTGCCTAGCAACCATGAACAGTTAATTCCTACATAATGAAACATAAATCCCACCAATACAATCCCACCTCAATCTGCTTTGCACTCTCTTCTTTGCAAGAGCAATAAACTCTTCCCATCCAAACTAACCACCAATCCCAAAATAAAAACACAATGCTTACCCCTCCTTCACTCTTCAACATCCTATATTCCACCTAAAACTGACACAACATATAAACACTGAACTTTATGAACTGTAGTCCTGCCTAGATGTGCTGCAGGGGCCTTGTAGAAAAAGGGAGCTCCAGGGCAGGAAGGCAGGTAGGTAGGTCTACCTTGCCAATGAAGGTGGGTATGCATCACCCTTATGACTTCTGATATTTCATATATGGGCTGTGCTACCTCCAGAAGTTGGCTGAAAGTATCCCATATGTGGGATCTCATTTCTAATAAGTCCACGTTTGCCTGTAAGGGTGTTATGTGGGATCTCATTTTTAATTGGTCCATGATTGACTGTAAGGGTGTTGATTATATATATATAGAATTCAATCATTGGCATCTCGGAGAGTATTTCCACACATCAGTCCATATTCTTAAATCTCAAGTGGCTTGTAACGATCACAATGCCAAAGCATATGGTGTTACAACTTTACCTCATGCAAGCCTTATTAAGATAACCTAAATTATTACGTGAAAATATGACATATGCTTGACTCAGATACTTTAGAGGAGCAATAATACAGGTACCTATCAATTTAAGCATATTTAGTTTTTATCATTTCCAAAATAACAAGCATGATACAAAACCTTTTAATTTACATGGACTTATATTTGGAATATCTCAATCATCACTGGGCTCATAGCATGGTGTTATGGTGTTGACAGCACCATGTGAAAAGCACACATACAAATAGGGTGGATACAGTCTATAACCACCGAGTGCTAAAGCATACTGTATACTGCATGTGTTCAAGAGATTGAACCCCATGTATGTAAAACTCCCTCCTTGCACAGAACAAATAGGTGCTTATACACGAGAAATCATGGAGAAAAGGTTTCTGAAGTGTATAGAGGAAAATTTTCCATACGAGCACATCAGTAAACACACCAGGGTGAGAGGGACATATTCATCATCATAGGTAGACCATAGCTTTGCATAAACCTGAATGGACATTGAAATATCATAGGTGATACACCAAGTGGAAAAGTGATTATGTACTGGTGAAATTTGTGGCAAATGAAGATTTAAAAGAGTGAGGTGAGACAATCCTTAAAGAGGAGATATAACTGTGGAAACTACACACATCCCATCAATTCTTAGGGTAACACAGATTGGGTAATGGAGTTCAGTAGCCAGAAATCTGGGAACTGTGGTGAGAGGTTCTGTGAAATCTACAGTGAGTGGTGGGAACTTGCGTACTTCTAGCCTCAAATATGGAGAATGTGTAGAGGGAAAATGGTTTAGTAAAAGATGTCAAAAAGCAAAGGAACTTCAAGATAGGATGTGGTGAAGACATAGGACACACTCCAAATAAGGGACAACTGTTACGGGATGAGAGAGGAGGAACAATGAAATTCTGAGAAGACTAATGTGAATCAGGCAAGAGAAAAGCAATGTCACCCTCTTTCTTAACTGCAATCCCATCTGTTCCAGCCATATTTCATCTTACGCAAAGCTTTCATAGCCTACTCTCTCTTCACTACACAAATCACTACGAATTACTCTTCATGCAATCTCTTCCCAAACACACCATGTCTGTTACCTTGTCATCTGACACATTCAACTCCCACAATACCCTTTTCATCTCTTCTTCCTGCTTCCATTTCCCCATCTGCTCCCTTCACTGTCACTTCCATCTGTTATTTTGTTTTTCTCACACTTTTTGCTTCCTTCCAAAATATTTTCTCATTCCCTACAAACTTAATCAATACTCTCTCTTCCTATCTCTTAATAGCCCTCTTTTTCTGCTATCTGACCTTTTTTCTTAACCGACTGCTTTCTCTTGCATACCAGCAAATACTATCCATACACCTATCTTTTCTCTTACACTTATGATTCAATTTGCTCATATTCAATATCCTTTCTCATACACCCACATCCTCTCTTCCGCATACCATACACCTGACCCATACTTGTAAGCCTGCTTCCATAAATACTCTCTAATCCTCTTCTACTTCCTCTTGAGTCATTACTCTCTAATTGTCAAACTTCACTCCATTTTTTAGAATCCATGGACACAGACCTCTTTTCCAAGCCCACTCACTCTCACAAATCTTTATCAAACTTGTGCCATTTCCTTCTCTGTATTCATTTTTCATTAGTCTCAATCCAAAAAATGATTAGACATCCCACCTGCTGCCCTTCTCAACACATCAATGTCTAATAACCTTTCCTTTGCAAGCCTATCAATCAGCTCTTATAGCCTTTCCTTTGCAAGCCTATCAATCAGCACATAATTCAACAATGTCCAATAACCCCCAATCCTACTCATCCATGCCCACTTTGCATGCACCCTTATTTAAACCACAGTATTCCCAGTCACCAACCTTCCTTCAGCATACAAACAGTTCCCCATTTTCATTTACACCAGGCACATCATCATCCCCCCCCAAAAAAAAAAAAAAAAAAATTACATCCCCTAGTCTTGCATTCAGGTCCCCTAGCAACATCAGATCCTTTGAATTAAAACTACTCCTAAACAGCACTCCCTTTCTTCACTTCTCTCACTACCAGGCACTTAACACTTACACCCCCATCTCAAAGTCTACTTTCATTCTAACCAATATCTACCCTAAATTTCCATTCTTACACTCCTTAACAAAGTACCAAAGCTCCTTCTTCAACATGCATATCGTATGATTCTTTATCCTAAATCACAACTCTGCTTTATTCATGAGGATAGGGTAGGAAAAGAAGAACCCATGCATCTCCAGCAAGTCATAAGAAGCAACTAATGAACAGGAGCAGACAGTGGCTGAAAACCCTCCACTTCCTATACCATCACTTTCCAAAACCATAATTTAGAAGAAAGGCACAAACAAGATCTCAAAAACTCTGGCTGATGTGACAATACACATGGATTCATCCATACCAAGATAAGAAGGGAGAGACTGCTGCCAAGTGTGATGGGACAAAATTGCATGTTCTGACTCTACCTGAAACTAAAGGGATGAATGGAGGATAAAGATGATAAAGAGTGGGTTGAAAGTTAGAGTAGGAGTGATATTCCTGGTGATTCAGGATGCTCAACATTTTAGAAGAACAAAGTATAAGTGCAAAAGCATGATGTTTTTCCACTTCATTTAAACATGTGGTCTATATACTTTCCACATCCTTTTCATTGTTATGTCATGCGTAAGCCTACGGAGGAAAACTTAATCACCTAACAAGATCAGTCAATAGTGATAGAAGGAATAGGATTAAAGTAAATAAAATTTTTACCTGAGCTGGAAGAGCAAAAAAGTTCTTCTGAAGATGATGAAGATTTCTTAAATCGATTGTTTCATCATCTCCATGATCCACAAACCTCACTGTAACTTTATTTCCTGCATAAAAAAAATCTCAAATTAGTAGGCATTTACTTGGACACAGTCTTAGGCAAAAACACTTTCTGCTTACTAATTTTGGTTACATTTCTTACCATATGGCTTTAACTACAACAATAACAAAAAGATGTGACTACTTGTTTAAGATAGAAAAAAAGCAACCAAAGCATCAATATTCTTTGTGTGCCACAGAGGCAAAGAAGAGGTACAGGAACAAAGGGACCTGAAACTCTCTTCTATTTCAATTTCTAAAAGTTGGAACAAAATGATCCATGCATGAAGTGTTCATCCTCCTCGAAGGCTAAAACTGGGGTGTCTTAAAGTGTGTGTGGATGTAACCAACGTGAGAAGTGGATAGAGATAGGGTACAGTATATCCCTATTCTAATGGACTTCAATGTACTGGAATTTAACATCTAACAGACCCTCCAAACCCCACCAGACTACATCCCCATTGTAGAAATTTCAAGATGAAAACCTACAAAAATCATCTTGGCAGAAATTTCAAGATGAAAAGAATAGCTTGGTCACTGCCTGCTGGTCTGCCACAAGCGCCCACTTAGTCAACACATAAATGAACTCAGTGCCCAAGTTTTCACAGAACTGCCTGTCTTTCTGCTATTAATCATGGCAGATCAGAATGTTATCCATGGTGTATATATAAAGAGACCCAGTTAACACCTCAGCACTACTGAACAGCTAAAAATCACTGAGCATCATGAGCATAAGGAAAGATAGCTTGCACCTCGTACAAGCCCCATTACTGACCATGAGGTGGTTCAGGTGCCTCCATGTGACCCTGGAGCTACTTCAATCTGATTTAGAGTGATCTTTACTATCCTCTGAACACCTCCAGCCTCAAAAGAATAAGTAGCTTTCCACTGCAATTGTTGACTTTTCATTCATCAGAAAAATTTGGGATGTGGTAGGATTTGGCTTTCAATGGACTACCTTCCCTAAATCTAATCCATTAGAGAGGGGTTCTACTGTAGTATGTTTGGGGAGAAAAACCTAAATGTTTTAGCTCTGAGCAAAACAAGGCTCATAGGCAAGGTGGAAGAATGGTTTGGGAATGTCGGAGGAGTGAAGTCAGGGGTTGTTGGTATAGCAAGGGCTAAGGAAAGGATAGCACTTCTATTCAGGGAGGCTGTGGGAATGTGTGAAATGTAAGCCCCAGATTGATATGGTGAAAATGACAACGGACTATGAGAAGTGGGCAATTACTTGTGCTTATGCACCTGGAAGAGAGAGGTGGGAGGAAGAGCCACGAGTGTTTTGGAAGAAGCTGGGAGACTTTCACAAGTTCAAACATGAGAGATTGGGTATTAGTGATGGGTGCTTTGAATGCAAGACTGGAAAATGTGGCAGGTGAGGGTATAGCTGGAGGGGCTTGGGATACTCAGCCATGTGCATGAAAGTGTTGAACAGCTTGCAGAGTTGTGTGCTGAAAAAATCAATGGTGACTAGGAATGCCTGCTTTTTAAGGAGGGGCAGACATAAGTATACATAGGTGAGCAGAGTAACTACATATGTATTTACCAGTAACTATGACACGATTTTGCAATGGCAGCAAAGCTAACATACTATACTCAACAGACAAGTTGTATCTTGAAGAGTGATGGTTCTCTCGACCATCTTTCCTCATTGTATCACTTATCATTTTTTCAAAATTGATCGCCATTTACTGCATTAGTGAGGTATCGCCAGGAAAGGACAAAGAAAGACCACATTCACAAACATCCATTCTCTGTCATGTATAATGCACTGAATCCAAAGCCCCCTACCCTTAACCAGGCCACACAGACTTTTACATGGTTTCCAATAGCTACTTCACACCCCGATTCAATACCCTGACAGCATGTGCATGCCTTTCACTCTCCTGTATGTTCAGGCCCTGATGACTCAAAATCCTTTTCATCCCATCCTTCCATCTTCAAATTTGGTATCTACCTTCTGCTTGTTCTCTTTGCTTCTAACACATACAGACACACTGACACACACACACACACACACACAGATATATTCTTTTTTTATTATACTTAGTTGCTGTC
>JAUUDZ010042401.1:0-10696 GCA_032361705.1 Panulirus versicolor | reverse complement strand
CTGGAATCATACATGGTCTCCCAGTATATCCATACAACACCTCTGGAATCATACATGGTCTCCCAGTATATCCATACGACACCTCTGGAATCATACATGGTCTCAGTATATCCATACAACACCTCTGGAATCATACATGGTCTCCCGGTATATCCACACGACACCTCTGGAATCATACATGGTCTCCCAGTATATCCATACAACACCTCTGGAATCATACACGTTCTCACAATATGTCCATACAACACCTCTGGAATCATACACGTTCTCACAATATGTCCATACAACACCTCTGGAATCATACACATTCTCACAATATATCCATACAACACCTCTGGAATCATACACGTTCTCACAATATATCCATACAACACCACAACACCGGATGTAATGTTGCAAAAAAAAAATGTATTTTGCAAGTGAAATGTGACAAATACCTTGATGAGAATGGTTGGCCTAGGTATGGGGTCCAGATGTGACTGCCTCTAATGATCTGTGCTCATTTTCAGGTCGTTCCAATTCAGATTCTCGTGGTAGTCATGAACCAATATCTTTTTGAATTATTTACTCCTGGATGTGCTCCTCCGTGACACTATTTATTGGTATATTAACTGGAATGTTGGATTATTTACCTTATGGATCCAGTAGCTTGATATGTACATACGTAACTGTTCTTCTGGCTTTTATTTTCTTTTTTTTTGGCAAGTCTGGAATCCAGTTCATTTGTACATGACAGCTTCTGTAGCGTAGTTTGCCTGGAATCCAGGTGATTCGTAACATGCTTGGTGCCATTGTTTGTCTGCCTGGAAGCCAGTAAATTTTCAAGTTGTTGGGATCCATAATTGGTCTACTAGTTTAGCTTTGGTAAATGTTAACTTTTGATACTGAAATTTTTTTTACCAGCAAAAATATTAGCAGTTGCAAAGCATGATTTTGATGTGCATATTTTATTTACTTCAAAGGAAACCAAAATGATACATAGATTTAAGTTTCGAATATCTCGTAACGCAACCCAAAATGTATAATTCTGTGTTTTATGTTTTAAGCTTTTAGATATCTTTAGCATGCATGAAATGCCTGAATAACCAGTACATTCTAGGTGCTTCACATAGGCCAAAAAAGAACAATCAGTTTTTATTAAACAATTTTGGATTAGGATATAGTATGAATGGAAATGTGTGGGGTTGATTAAAGTGAAAGCAGGTAATACACTTGTAAGAAATGAACAGAACCAATGAAAACCTCGTCAAACCTCACAAGTGTTCCAAATATATTTTCAATATTTAGTTTTAATGTACCAGTTATGTCCATGATTAAGTACCACCAGTGTGACACTGGATTACCATAACAGAAAACACACTGAGTGGCTATGTAATTCCAGCATTAGATTGATTTAGTATTTGTATATTTCTGCTTCTGATATATGTGTAAGAAGTGGAGGGAACAAGATAAACGGTAGACTAGTTTGGAGATGGAAGGATGGAGTGAAAATGATTTAGAGCAATCGGGACATGAACATGCAGGAAGCTGAATGAAAGATATAATCTACCTTCTTTTAAGAGACTAGACAAGGTTAGGTGAGGTGTTTTAGATTCTCTTTATATTTTACAAGTGTATGACCTACTTTTGCATTAATTAACCTCAGATTTTACCTGTGACCCACTTTTGCTTCTTTTTAAACATTGTTCAGTAAGATATAGTGCTCTGAATTAAGTTTAGCAGCTTGTATTTTTCTAAGCTTTACCCAAGCATTTCAAACAAAATCATTCAGTATTCAAAGTTTAGGGGGGAGGGGGGTTGTGATGGCTGTGCAGTGTGCCAGCACTTCAGTAACTGTCAGGTTTTAAACTCCCAAGTATCAGGACTTTTCTTTTTGCCTCACCAGCACAGGGGCTGCTAGCTTTCACTCCACATACATACAGTGGTTTCATCCCATGCGCGACTCTTCACAGTACGCAAATCACACAACTCGTTCTTTGTAACTCTAGATTTTCTTGCAGTGAGTGCTATGCAATAGCCCTGCCTTTTAGCAGAATGTCAATGTAAGAACATAGTACTTTGTTGAATGGAGACTATTTTTCTAAGAAGTAGCATATACCTAATGAAGTACATATAATTCGGCAGGCTTTATTTTAGAATTTTATAGGATTCCTTAATTAGCATTTGTACATTATGAACAACCTGCTATATTGATATTCTGAGGGTATATTCTTTTTCTAGGTTTAAGGAAAGTACATTGGTTAGAACTGCTATTTGTCTGTATTCTATAAATTTATTTTTGTTTAACAATCTACATTACAAGAATATTCGTACTGGAAATCTTATTTTTACAACTATTCATTTGCAGATGGTGCTGACGACAAGCCGTTCATGGTAGATATGAAAGAGATGAGTGGCTACGAAAAGAACCTATATCTCTACTCGGTGAGTAAAACCATTGCCAAGCATTTAAGTCCGCCTTACACCACATGAGGTGAACCCCTTATGAAGCCACTTTCTTCCTCTGTTTGACAAAACTTTGCTTAGAGTTCTTAAAATTCCCCCAGATACCTTTTAAGTAACAAATCTCACATGACATAAACTTGTTGTATGTTATTGGCAGTACTTTTGATTTATCGCATTTGTGAAAATAAATCCAATTGTGACATTAATTTGGTAGGTTTAAGCCCATATTCCATCATATCAAACCCTTATGCTCTATCAGGAGAAAACAGTTTATAAGTACTACAGTTCCCATGAATGGAAATTTGCAGTTGAATGCTTTAGTTGCTGTTTAGAACTCTTTGACAGTGAACTGCAGGACCTCAGGAATAAGTTTTTAATGAAACTGGGAATAAAATTCTCAAGGATTGTGCTTGGAGTTGAGCATGGTACTCACAATGATATGAAGTTTCAAGGCTTTGGTCTTTGACATCATGATGATCTCGCTACCCGAGGCTTTACTTCGCTGTCAAAGGTCCTTCTGTTGGTGAAGGAATCCATCATCTATCGTTGTGTTTTATCACTTTTTAATAGGAAATGCAAAGGGAATGAATCATGTCTGGGGATGCAAAGGGAATGAATTATATCTGGGGATGCATAGGGAATGAGTTGTGGAGTGGTAGAGTGGGTGAAACATAATACTTTGAGATGGTTTTGGCGTATGGAAAGAATACAAGACGGAAGTTAGCCAGAGGAGTGTATAAAAGCATGATAAAAGGGGTTGGTGTGAGAGGAAGACAGCCTGTGTTGTGGTGAGATAGAATGGAAGAGATCTGGAGTGAGAGAAATGGTGGAAGAATGCCAGAATGGTGTTTGCGAGGGAGGCATATAAGGACATGGATAAGTGGAGACTTGCTTGGGGTTCCTGGAGAGAATGTTTGTCAGAGAGATAGATAGACAGATAGATATCTTTTTAGCGAATTTCTTGTTGACAGTAGCCCAGTTTTCTCACGATGATGCTGAGGGAATATATCTGGTACATGGACAATCCAATAATGCCATTGTCTGCACAAAGTCAAGAAAATTGGATGTGAAGATCTCCCTCATTTGGATAATTATCTTAATTGGGAAACAAATGTCACAAAGAGATGGCTTAGCATGTAGCATCATCATTTTTGGTGTGTTAGCTACCTTTTTTTTTTCACTAGTATACTGAATGTTTCCTTGAGAGCTAACCTCTCTTACACATATTACTCATTATATTTTTTCCCCCGTAAGTAGTGTTAAGGAGTTGAAAATTAAGCTGTAATTTTCCCGAATGTGGTTTTGATTATGAAATTTATGAAGATTCATTATGAGATGTTAGGGATGAGATCATATCTGTATGTCACTATTAGTAGGATGTTGTTTATGCTCATCACCTCTTACAGTTTGTATAAGTTTGTTATGGTTATACAAAGTCTTAGTAATAAAAATGTTGAGTTATCCATAAAAGTGAATACGATAGTATAGGTTGAAGTTCATGGTGATGCTGGTTTACCATTTCAATGGCGACTGCAGTTTTTTGGAAGGCCTGGCCTGAGCACATTTCCAGCTACATTCTATTCTTTTTATTTGTCTATGAATATATTCAGAAAGACACAGCACTTTTTCATAAACCTTATTAGGGTTTTAATAACATTGTCAGCTTATGAGCATAGATGTTAGAATGTACAATCCCGGTAAAATTTTTTATATTAGACATCATGGTTTATGCCACTGCCTTCTAACCCAAACAGGAGGAGATGGCTGATCGGCCAAGAGTATCCATGATGATCAACTCTCTTGCCAATTATAACGCCACTATCCCATCAGCCGAGGAAAGTGATGCCAAACCTTCTGCGCCAAGAGCCAAGCTAGGCACACTCATGGGGGTGTACCTTCCATGCATCCAAAACATCTTTGGTGTTATCCTTTTCATTCGTATGCCTTGGATTGTTGGGACAGCAGGAGGGCTACTAGCTTTCACTATTGTCTTCATGTGCTGCTGCACGGTGAGTAATCTTGGATTTATTGTATGTTTTGATGGAGGCTTTTTGTGGTCTGGTTTTGCCTTTTACCAACACATCATTGTGACCAGCCATGGGAAATATTGCTTTAGCAGTCTTTGATGATGTCTCATTGCTAATGATATGATTTTATCTTGATCATGTTGAAGTAAGTTGATACCTCACACATTTTAGAATATATAAAGCTTCCCAGTAATCATGGCAGATGTATGAAGCAGCAAAGAAATGCATTGAAACATAAGTTTATCTTAGTGTAAGCAGTTATGTCTAAATGTATAAGATGGCTAACCTTGGCTTTGAAATTTTGAGATAAATATTAAAGATTTTTTCATTAACTTTTTATTTTTTATTTGATGTTTGGTGCTACCTCATCTTTTGTGCCTTACTTTTGCCTCATACTTTCAAAATTTCAGGAAAACTGGTTGCTTTATAGAGTCTGTTAAGTACTTATCAAATTTTTGGGCAATAATTGTACCAAATTATAATTGTTTGTTCTGCACAGTACATTATATTATGATTATATAAATCAGTGTTTGCATGAATTTCTTAGAGCTGTTTTTATGTCCCTTGATTTGAATTATCTTCAACATTTCAATGCAGTTGAATCTTTTATTTTCCTTACATATAAAGCACACAGCATTTTTACTGTGCAGATATGAAATTTATACCACGGTATGCTAAATAGTGAACTTTCAGTGCAGAAATTATTTAGAATTTGAAATTGATTGACGGCTTGCAAATCATGAATGTTTTATTGATGTCAAAAGAGGTCCTCTATAGCTTTAGGTACATGCATTTTACCTCAGTTAGTGTCCTAGGTGTTGAGCTAGCGTTGTTCACTTGATTGGAACACTTGGAACATTTGCGTCATCTTAAAAGGCACAGTAACTACAAAATACTAGATAGTGACCTCAGTAGACTGCAGCCTTCAAATTGACACCAGCTGGTGTCTTATATCCACCCATGTAAAGCATATCCTGATTTTTCCTATCAAAAGATAGTATGATATTAACTGAACTCAGACCTAAAAGGCTGTTATGAATAAACAGACTCCTGTATATTCAACAAGCTAAAAGAAATAGCTTTGGAGAAGAATTTGAAGGGTGGATAAGAACTTAATTTATTCAGTACCTCCCATGGGAGTGGAATTAGAACAAATGAAAACTTTTTGATGTGCATCATCCATAACTCTTGAATCAGTGGTTGGAACTTTTGAAATATATATACATACAAAGGAATGGAATTGTAAGAGCCAGATTCTGTAAATTTTGTTCTAAGCTATAGACTAGGGAAAAGAAATTGGAAGAAAGGAGGCACAAGAAAAATAATTTTTCTCAGAAATCTTATAATCCTCTTACTTACTAGTAAGGCTAGTAGTGCAAAAAAAAAAAAAATGAGTTTATCATAAGAGGGGCTAGTGGTGGGCTTAGACCTCACTTATCTCACAGCAGTGGACAACAGAGATCAGCCAGTTTATTAACTTGGGAACGTTGCTGTTGATATTTTCCTACACAGCTAAACTATAATGCGAGCCTCAGAAGTGAAATAAGGGAAATACTGTGAAAGAAAACATAAATAACATTGTAAAGTACCTTCTGAAACGTCACATGCCTTAAACTGTTAATTGACCACAGGATGAACATTAATGTGCTTCAGTATTTTAGCTTTGATGAAAACCATGAAAAAATATTACTTCATGTAGAAGTTGCACATTTTTGATAAGAATATTTATCCCTTTTAGCATTGAAATCATCCTTACAAAGTTTCAGTTCAGGAAGAGGATGTGTATAGATATAAGTTCTACAAGTGATAAAGCTGGTTAAGGATGGAAAATTGACATCTTTAATGTTTAAGCAAGCTGAACTTTTCTGTTTGAAATATGGAAAAATTAACTTCTGTTACCACCTATTATGTCAAAATGGTTAAACAAATGGTTTGGAATTGATATACTGTATACAGTTCAGGACTCTAATACCTCAGTTTTCAATTGTCTTTCCAACAGACTTTCTTAACTGGGATTTCTATGTCTGCCATCGCAACCAACGGTGTAGTACCTGCTGGTGGTTCCTACTTCATGATATCTCGGTCCCTTGGACCAGAATTTGGGGGAGCTGTCGGGATTCTCTTCTACACAGCAACTACAGTGGCGGCTGCCATGTACATCATTGGTGCAGTTGAGATATTTTTGGTAAGTGGCATAAGCTTGTGCATTAATGCTTAATTTATTTGAATCCTAAATATACATACAACTGTACTTTTGATGATAATTTACAGGTTATGAAAAAGAAAATAGATTTTTTATGTTCATTGAAATGACAGTGGTGTTGAAATTGAATTAGTTAATTGATTAACTAACAAAACAAGGATAATCAGTTGTATTGGGTTTCATCAAATGCTTAGTGTATACGTTTTGTTTTGTCATGAATATAGAATATTTTTCTTCATTTAGATTGTGAAATTAAACATTCTGCATAGTTAGGAATTTCAAATTTTTAATGTGACAGTTTAATGTTTTGTTAGATGTTAGATAGATTGTTTATCTGTCTGTCTATGCATTGAATCATTAGCATTACTACATGGATATAGATGTGAAGATAAAATAAAGAATGTCTATTCTTTTTTTGAGGTTGAATCTTTGTGACTGAAGATTTCTCTTCAAACTTATTCAAATGACTAAGGCTTAGGCTTGTGCTTTCCTGGAATGATATTGTTGTCAGGTATAGTTTCATTTGTATTGGTATGCTTGTTAGATTTGGAACTATATTTTGTATTCCAGACGTATATGGCTCCAATGTTATCCATCTTTGGGGACTTCACTAAAGACCCAAGCATCATGTACAACAACTTCCGTGTGTATGGTACTGTCCTGCTGTGGATTATGTGTACCATTGTGAGCATTGGAGTTGCATTTGTCAGCAAGTTTGCAGCTATTGCTTTGGCGTGTGTCATAGGCTCCATCATAGCAATTCTTATTGGCATTTTTTACAATATCGGGGGAACAGAAAAGTTACAGTAAGTACAGAAGTTTCAGTAGTAATAAAAGCAGTTCATGTTAAGAGATTAAAGGAATATTTTTTTTTCCACATGAGGTAGGCGTAGTTGGTAGGAACATTAAGTAAAAGCCTCTGAAAACACCATGCTAGAGTTGCCCCCTGCCAGTGGCCTGTTAAAGATGAGGCACTAAAAGCTAAAAAGCAGCACTGTAGTTCACCAATTATGGAGACTCATTGGTGGTGGCCACCCCCTTGAGGGAGTTCCTGAAGGGAACAGGCATGAAAGATATAGATAGAAAGATAGATAGAATTTACTCATTAATATATGATTAGAATGATTTTACCCTACACCTTATCTTAACTGTGTTTAGGACAGTAACTAGTGTATTTTTATCATAGTTAATTGTAAAGTTATCATCAGTATTTATAATGCTGATATTATCAAAGTGCTGGTTAGATATCTTGATTTACTTAGTAAATGCTGCTTTTGATAGGTTTAGATATTTGAATTGCTGTTTGGGATATCATTTAAAAGTGTACATTGCATGATCATGTACAAATCGTGTAGCAGGTCATGGAATGCAAAGGTGAGGGTATCTAGCTATGTACAAGTTTCTACAACAAGCATTTGTTGTGACAGGGATATCGTGGGTGAAGGAGTGATATTAGAAGAAGTTACAGGAAGAAAGGGAGAGAGATATGTGAGAGGGAGAAGCAAAAGGAAAGAAAGAGGAGTGGGGGTAGTAAAGAGAGAAGGGACAAGGAGAAGAGTGCATGCATTCCTAAAAATACGTATAATGAGATTCTATGAAAAGGCAGGACCAACATGTTACACTTGCCACACATCTGATTTATGACCACGCTTAATACATGATTACTAACAATAATTTCGTCTGGAACTAGCCTCAACTACATACAAACATATGATGTATTGTTTGAGCCTGATTGTGGTAATGGGAGTGAAGGGTGGGTAGGCATTTGTTTCTGGATGGATTTTGGTTAGGGTTTTCATGGTTTTTCCTGTTCAGGGATGAGTTTGGTTTATGGCTGATTTTTGAGATGTGTAATTTGAGTACGATGCTGCTTTCTTTGGGAGAGAAGGGAGTGAGTCAGAAGTGCTTCATGAGCTGAGGACGGAATTGGTATGGATCTTCTTAAACAAGTGCAAAAGTATGTTGCTACAGTTTTCAGTGTGAGTTTTGGTGATTAGGTTAGTGATGGTGTTATTTACAGTTTGGATTGGTTCTCTGATTTCTGCTGATTGAGAGTGGTTTTGCTTGAGCTGGTTTCTTTTCTTTATGTGGTGTGCAACTTTTCTGTGTGTCTCTGCTTAGTAATTAGTATCAGCTGATTTTTGTTAAAGTAATTTCTCTGTGAGGCCTGGTACCTTGCTAATTCTGTAAATGCCTTTGCATGTACTTTTATTAAAAAGAAAAAAAATTAATACTTCGTTGCACCTTATTTCTGCCTTTGCTTTTTCAGTTGTATATATCATTTTTGCTTATGTATTTTGGAGAAGGAGAGAAGGGAGAGAAGAGAGGGTAGGAGGAGGATAAGGAGGGAAGTAGGAGGAAGAAGTGAAAGAGAGTGAGAGTGGGAAAAAGGAGTGTGTAATTGGTTAATTACTTACTTTTGCTCCTAGGGTGGATGGGTGCATGTGTTTAAAGTAGGGGAAGAGAATTTTTTTTTAAAGAAGTTGAGGTATGATGAATTATGTAAATCAGCTGTAGGAGAATGGGCTTTTTTGTCAATTGGGTGAAGTGGTTTAACTCGGAGCAAGAACCGTTTTTAAAGAATCACATCCAAGATAATATGGAATAAGTGAAATAGGAGGTAACATAATCCTGTATTAAATCAAATCCTTTAATTATTTTGATACATTTATGTTGTGTTAATGATAAATTATCATAGAATATAACTTCAAAAGTAGTATTTTTTTTTTTTTCAGTATCAGTATTTATCATTTTCTCTTGAGACTGTTTTTCCATAACATTTGGCATTTCTTTTAATCTCATTATTATAGGATGTGCATCTTGGGAGCAAGATTACTTTCTCAAGTTGATAACTGCACCAAGGAACCTGGCTATGACCTGTGGAGTATCTATTGTGCAAAGGAAAATAACACAGTTGCTCAGAACATTTCAGAATGTGACCCATATTTCCAAACACATGAAGTCAGTCTTCGACAAGCAATTGTAGGGTTGGCATCTGGCGAGTTCACTTGTAAGTTCTTATCAACTTCTCTTGTTTATGTACAATCAAGTTTTGATATATTCTCTGAGGTTTCATCATTTATTGTTATACTTGTTCTTCTTATTTGGCAGTGACCCCCACCCAAGTTATTAGGAAAGCTGTTTGGTATAATTAGAGAGGAGAATGAACTTCTTGTATAAGAATTACCTGATACATCAGTATTCCTGTTGTTTCCTGTGTGTTATATTGGAAACATTTTCTTTTAGTAAGAAATACATAGACATTTACTATTTGTTTTAGAAAGCGAGGAACATGTTACATTAAAACGAAATATACTGCCAAAGAATATTTGGAAAATCTGACAGTTCAAAAACTCAGATTTGAAAAAGAATATTTCTCATTAGTTCTGTGTTTATTCTCTATATTTGCTTGTAGATTGATGGGAATAGCTGCAACATCCATTCTCTAGCTATCATATGTAATGCACCGAAACCACAGCTCCCTATCCATGACCAGGCTCCACATACTTTCCCATGGTTTGCCCCAGATGCTCCATATGCCCTCATTCAGTCCACTGACAGCATGTCGATCCCTGTAAACCACATCATTCCGATTCACTCTGTCCCATGCATGACTTCCATCCTCTTTTATGTACAGGCAGCCATTCTGCCACAACTTTAACATAAGTGTTCAACTTATCCATCCACACTGGGGCTTTTTCCATTTTCAACCAGGTTATAGTTTCTTTTATCTCATCCTTTGATAGTTTTGTTTATTGGAATTAACCTTCCCTTCTCTTTCCTTCTGCCCCATTCCCAACCTTGGTTACCATCAGCTCTGTAAAGGTACTCCTTCCATTAGTAAAGCTCTTAATCTTATTAAGTCATCATCTCATTATTATTTCACTTCTTCATTGCCCTTTTCATAACTGATGTGAGCATTAATGAACTATTTATTTATTTTCTTATTTTGCTTTGTCGCTGTCTCCCATGTTAGCGAGGTAGCGCAAGGAAACAGACGAAAGAATGGCCCAACCCACCC
>JAUUDZ010042390.1:0-10696 GCA_032361705.1 Panulirus versicolor | reverse complement strand
ATGCTTAATATGTACCTTTAATAATTCCATAATGAATTACAGTAGTAAACTAAATATATGTACCAATAAATCTGCAAAATAAATAAATATTGCAAAAAATTCATAGAAATAAGGGAAGAATGAGATTATAAGAGAAACATGAGGGGTAAAGAGACAATCAGCCCAGGCATGCTAGGAATATGCAAGAAATCCAAAACAGCAAACAAACACAACATCTAGAAGAAAATACGAGAGATGGAAACATGTACTTTATATACATTTGGATGTGTAACCTATAATGTTTTCATTCAATTTTGGCAAAATTCTATTTTTGTGATAAGAAAAAAGAAAATTGTGTAGTTTTATGTATAAATCAAATCATAAACATGTATTCCTTAATGCAGATAAATCAAGGCATGTCATAAAACTCCTCCAAGAGAAAACTGGATAAAGAATATTACCTGTTCTGTCAGCAAGTACAAAGATATTATTAGCCATTTTAGAGAGAATATTTACAGCATTCCTTGGTACAGCAAGGTTATGAAAAGGACAACAGCAATTCATCTTGATACTATATACATACATACTTCTTTTTCAGTGTTTAAGAGCATTCTTAATCCTAATAATGAATCAGGCATAACTGGATGAATATGTTGTTGTCCTAGGTTTCACAGAAAGTGTTGTCATATGACACATACTGACTGTCTTGTCTCTGTCACATATTAACTAGATTAACCCCTTAAGTGCTGTACATGTATATAAGTGCTCTCCTGGGAAGGGACTGAGGATGTATATAAATGTTCTCCAGTTTCTCCCCTGTTTGAATAATTCCATTTTCTGGAAGTATACATAGATGCCATAAGTCACTTGGAACTCCAAATAGCTTATGGGAAAATCTCCAAGCTTCTCATTTACGCTTAGATCACCATGGCAGGATGAAGTCATATGCATGCCCTGGAAAGAGCATATATATGTATATTTTCAAGTTTTCTACCTATGTTTGAATAGGCTCAGGCTTTCTAAAGGCATCTATAGATTCCATATATCACCAAAATCTCTAATCATTCATAGTAAGATACAGGAGGAACTTACGTAACTATGAAAGAAGCAATGGTCATTAGGTATGCACTGAGTTTTAATGGCAGCAGGGCCCCAAGATCTACATACCTTAGCACTGCATCAAGGTTTAAATTGTCTATGATATGCTGGGATTTAATGGCTGTTGCTGAATTAATGGCTCATAACACTCTTTTTTTTACTTTTAGAATCTTGTTAGGTTTTCCCTGGCTAGCACTTAAAGGGTTAATGTAGGTTTTGCAAGTCAAATCAGAGGACATGATAAATGTGATCCCTCCTGAAATAAAAAATGCCTTCACACAAGTCTGCCTATGGCCATTAAATCCAAGACATGAAGAAACAATAAACAAGTCCATCTACTTCTGACAAACATCCACATCACTACTGAAACTTGGGAACCAAAGAAGAAATACTTCTCATTTCATGAACTTAATACTGGTATCAAGGGTGTTGGTATATGCATCACATCTATTTGCATAACTGTTTCTAATTTGTTTAGATTCTTATTCTAAGGTTATATATGTATTTGTTCAAGAGCTGTAATCTTATCTACCTTGAATCAGCTTAACATATTTAGCACAAGGTTGCTCATAATTTCTCCTACGGGCAGTCTATATACCCACTGTAAGGTTTCTTCATCATTACCTTTGTTTTTTTTTTGCACACTTACCTATACATTCCCTTTGTAACTGCCATAGGGTTGTCCCATTCTTAGCTCAAGATCATCTACATACTTACCTCATGTTTGTTTGTAGGCCTGACTTTGTTCTGAATGCATAACTGAACTAAGAATTTTTATGTAATGTCTTCATTAACACAGCATCCTTCTATCATCTTGTTCTACTGCTTAGTGAATGCTTGTATCATGGCTGCTCACATACCTTTACCAAGGTGCTTGCCTACTATTCCCAAGGCTGATTATACACCTGCTGTGAAAAAAGCCACTAACAAGCCATATTACAAATCATGGTAAATCTAATTGTTCACAGGTACACGAAATGAAATACATGACTTAAAAAAGAAAGTAGGAAGATACCTTTACATACCTAAAAAAGTGCTTTTAACCCTGAGAAGTGCTATCTGCAGATCATGATACATTTCATATAAGACTGAAAATTATCTAAAGGCATCCCTTTATATGTCTGATATAAAGCTGTGTCAAGCAGATGTGATACTTTCTGAGGTAATATGATGTGAAGATGAATACATGTAAATGGTAATTGCAGATATGATTATAGCTGTACATATGTTCTTAACATGATTATCAGCAGATCTGTGATCAGGCTGTTCACAGTGCCAGCACAAGTCAGGACGAGTATTTGGTCTGTGTCAAAAGTAGTACTGCTATGAATGGTCTGGCTTATATGCCTGGGTCAAAATCAGAGGGCATATGGTCTATATAAGATAAATTCTGGCAAATGAGGCACTTGTTTCGGAAAAGGCATCTGAACAAAGAAAGCGAGAGGCACAATCAAAGCAAAGGACAACAAAACTTTGAAGATAAACACAAAGAAACATGATCATGTGAGCGAATCAGTGTGTGAGTATTAGGTGAATAACAAGTCTGCAGCTATTAAAAGGCAAGCCAGGTGGAGCTAGCAGGTTGTGCATTCTCTCAAGTCCTCTGCTACCTTGAACTAGGGAAGAAGGAAGGAAAAAGGATGAATGAAGGAAGAAGGAATGGGGAAAAAGGTGACTATGGGGAAGAGAGGACATGAGAAGACATCAGCACAGCAGACAAGAAGCCTATCTCCAGTTTACAACAAATGCAGGAGAGAGAGAGAGAAAAGGTATCATCATCGAGCTTGGGAGGGGGCAAACATACCTGATATCTTAATTCCCTCTCGCTTGCTTGTCTAGCCTTCCTCTGTAAAGAACAAAACATCCAAAGGCGTGAGACTCAGGTACTGCACGTGCCTCTGTGAACTTCGCCAAAACTGTTGTCAGGTTAAGCGGTAGGGGTTACCCCACAATGTTTGCTTGCCTGCCCTTTCACTTTCTCATACACACAAACACATACACACAATGCGAACAGCATACAGAAGTTTCAGTTGTCGTATAGCAGAGAAAGTTCAAGCGATGGGACCCCAAGAGTGTAGAACCCCCTCCCAGTATCTTACAAATCTGTAATCACGAGAATGCACTCAAATATATGAGAAAATAATTCTCCTGCAATAAAGTAGTCACTGAGTAGCACAAACTATGTGGAAACAAAGGAAATATGATGTACATAAAAACATTTAAGAGACTGCATGATACAAAAGAAAGGTTAAGAGTTGGGGCTCTATGAGTGTAAAATCCTCTCACTGTATGTAAAAATAACTAAACACACACACTCACACAAACTTATGTATGCATGTGAACACACATATACATAAATACATGAAGTTCCTCATCCAAATTGTTAATATCAATATTTAGCGGTTCTATGAAATTGGGAGGAACTATCAACCAGAAAACAAAGGCAACTAAGAAAGAGAGGGATCATGGAAAATGTAAAGAAATACTTCTGCAGAAATAGAGTAATGGGTGAGTGGAAGTTGCTAAGTAAGAAACAGAGAATGCATAAAGCATCAAAGAATTTAAGATAATGAATACTGATAACAGATGAATTTCCATGAATGTGAAGCTTCCACTTGCACACATACAAGCAAAGATATACACTAAAAGACATACAGTAATGAAACATAAGCATACACACATAAGTATACATACATACATTGGAGTGTATGGTATTCATTAAGAAAAGGAAGAGGTCAAACTGGCTCTTGCATTCTCTTGTAAAATGACTCATGATTCCTTTTCATTTAGAAAAGGATAAGGGGAAACTGACTTAGCATTCCCTTGCACAATGACTCAAATGATTCTTTTTCATGTATGTTCTCTGGAAGCGTTCCCTTGAAATGATGGGATATGACAAACTCTCAGTATCTCTGCACTAGAACTCTTTTTGTTAGTAATCACCTATTTGTATGGTATGGGAAAGGAGGACTATGCTTGAAGAGACTCATCTCTTGTTTGATTCATGAAGCACTTGAAGCCATAAGGTCTTAAATGAGTCATATCACTACTCTGAAGGGTGTGAGGTTGAAGTGATGTATTTCCAAAAGACATACCATATACATATAAAGGAAATGTCTTGAAGGGATATAAACATATGAATTTTATGTAATTATATGAGCAAGAGTATAACACTGCTCTCAAAATGTTTCCAGTATAACTGATACACTTTGAGATAAAACTCTAACTAGATAATGTCTTTTATCAAACACTAATGTTTTTCTTGATTTTGATAGCTAAAATTATGTTGTATCATTAATGAAACTTGTAGTTGTGTCAGTGCCATTTCATGTGTGGCAGGTTGGCGACGGGAATGGATGAAGGCAGCAAGTATGAATAATGTACATGTGTATATATGTATATGTCTGTGTATGTATATGTATGTATACATTGGAATGTATAGGTATGCATATGTGTGTGTGTGTGGGCGTGTATGTATATATATGTGTATGTGAGTGGGTTGGGCCATTCTTTCGTCTGTTTCCTTGTGCTACCTTGCTAATGTGGGAGACAGTGACGAAGTATAATAAAAAAAGAAAAAATCAGTACATGTATATTTTTCTCTATAGTTCAGAAATATCTGGAACAAAAGCTTTATCATTCTAAAATCACTTGATAAAAACAATGACTGTTCAATGACTGATCAATTATCCAGTCAGTTGCTCATAACCACCATATACATTTCCAACGATGCAAGGTTTTTCATGAACCACTTCTACATATGTGTATTTTGAAAGCTTTGTTACAGATACAATTTTCCACATGTATTCCCTGCACATTGTTCACAGTTTTATACCTTATCACGATATAGAGCAAAGTTCCACTTTAATTCTTTCACATACGAAGTATGTTAATTTTCTTCATTAATGACCACTCAACTATAACAGTAAAAAAAATGCTACTAAATGCAATTTATATGTAAATACTCTATGCAAAAGCGTAAATCAAGTCAATTTAGAATATGCAGATCAATATCCTGTGTACAAAAATTTATCGACAAAGCACCTCATATCAGTTTGCTTTATAACCTTGCAATATATCTTATACCTGGTATCTATTTGCAATTACACTATTCCTCTTATTTTTCTTTATACCATATACTGTCCCTCATGTCTATCCTCTTGATACCCTACAATGTGTGCCTCATATTTGCTTCCTAAAATCAAATCATGTGTAGTTGTTGTACGGAAGTAGGTTCATTTTGAGACTAGCAACCAGTTTTGAATGAAACAACTTTATGATATTTGATAACATAAAAGAGCTGAAAACAATAATCAAGGAAATTCTGTTCAATGAAATAAGTCAATATCCTTTTGCTGGGATAGAAAATTATAATCTATGCATTTCAGGAAGGTGGTTAAACTGACAATACTGCTTCATTGGTCACTTAAATAAATCACTGAAAAATTAATTATACAAAAATATACATTCACTTTTCCTTGTGAGGAATTAAAAGGCTTAAAATAACTGTATCATTATCATTAAGTTTACTGTATATTGTATGGCTCAAGGGGTAGGCTACTGCCCCTTTGGCTCCCTTCTCTGGATATGCCACTGACCTGAATCCCTTCATTATGATACTTTTGTAATATACAAATGAAACAGCCCCCTAAACCCACATCTGCAGCACTGAAGTTTGAATATCAATGTGAAGTGAGGTTTGGGTAAATAACACTTGGAAAATTTTCAAATGCAGTCTTGAACTATATATCATAACAAAAGAATGCTCTGACTAACAGAATTTAACTTCAGTTTTCTGCCCCTGACATAATGCAGGTGGAAGAACTCATCTAAATTCCTTGAGACTGGGCAGTTGAACTTCTTTGATTACAGACACCAATGATTTTAGTGGGCTCCGATTAGGATCTAAACATTTTGTAACTTTAGCAGTAATGTTTTAGTATACAGGAAGTAATATCTAAATATTACCTCTATGTATATACATCTATTCCTTACTATCTGCAGTTCAGTATTTGCTCTTTCAGCTAATTACTAAAAAAATTTCCACATGCTTATTTATCATTCATAGTACATGTCTTCAACTATTACTGGGTGGTGAGAAAGCTTGGAGGTGGAGTTAAAGTAAGTTCTGTATGTAAAAAGGTTGAAGCAATCACCTGAAATTCTCAGTATCATCCCAAAACATAGCTGAAGAAACCATTAGATTCACCAGATTTGTTTTGAATTATGTTTTGATTGCAGTAAGTCCAGTATGGGTGCAGTATGTCATTTAGTGAAGATGTTCCCTAATCAAAATTTCATTTCATTACAAGTACACAAAAATAAATAACATAAGTAAGCAATTTGTCCCGGATGCATAACTTTATTGCATAACAAAACACAAACACTTACAACATCTTGCACTCGTACTTGCATCAATTTACAAGGTTGACCTTGATTGACTGATACATGGTTGATGAAATTCAAACCAAGTAAATGTGATGTAATGAAGATAGGTCACAGCAAAAGAAGTCCTTAGTATGATAACCATCTAATAGGAAACAAGCAGCAGGAATCTATAAGTGAGAAAGATTTGGGACTGATACTATCTCTAACCCATCACCAGAGTCCCACATTAGAAACAAAGGGGACCAACTGACTGTTAGTTAATATCAATAATGCAATCAAGTTCATAGATAAAAAGAAAATCAGCAAGCTGTTCATGTCACATACGGCCAAAATAGGTAAGCTCCAGAGATAGCAACAAAGATGGTACTTTAAGTGAGAGAGATAAGTTTAAATTTGTTCACCTTGGAAGAGAGAAAACAGAGGGAAGACCTGATCACAAACTATGTTTTTAAACAGTGAACAATTCTCTAGGAGATATAGGAATAAAACAAGCAGGCAAAGGAAAGGGGCTTTGAGATGTGCTGCGGTGAAAATAAAGGCAAAATTTGGTCAGCCAGCATTCATAAAGCATAAAAGAGCAAAGAACGAGCACAGCAATATAAGAAAAGTGGAACAAAGAAACTTTGAAAGGAATAATAAAGACAAGTCAGCAGAAAATGCAAAAGCATTTCTATAAATTCATCAGGAGTAAACTGTCAGTTTGAGAGCAGCTAATATGTCTAAGGAATTCAAAAGAAAGAGTTGTATAGGGTAATGTAAGGATATGTGAAATAAGATGACAAGGTCAGAAGTATTTTCACAGTGGAAAACATTTTAGCCTAAATGCCACTGAGATGGTTTAAGGAGGGGGTCTTTGAAAGCACTGAGGTACACAGAGAAGACATTAAGAGAATACTACAAGAGACACAGTCCTGACAAAATTTTACCATGCATGCTGAAGACATGAGAGGCACACTGCCGGAGGAGTAGAAATGGGCAAATGTTATAACTATGTAAAAGAAAGGACACCATGAACAGGCATTGAACTACAGACTGGTCTCAATGGAAAGTATGGTCTGCAAAATACCAGAGAAGGCACAACCCTCTTAGATTTCTATGAGAAAAAGACCTCAGTGCTAAACCAAAAAGAGGGTTGGGTAAAATGATTATACCTAGATTGCCAGAAAGCATTTGTCACTACTGCAAGAAATTGGAGACTTCTTTGATAGACAGATTATCTCTGTGGAAAGGTAAAATGGCTGCTTGTCAGAGAAGCCTTTTCAAAAAAAGGTTGAGATAATCAGCAGAGGGCCACAGGGTTCTGTTCTTGTACCATTACCCTTCTCGATCTATCTAAATGACTTGGCAGATGGTATGGACTCCAACTTGAACATATTTGCATATGAGGCAAAAGTCATGAGGGAAGTGAAAAACATGGAGTATTGTACCAATTTACAAGGAGACCTTGAGAGACTCCAAAGTTGCTCCGATACATGGCTGATGAAACTGAACCTGTGTAAATGTAGATTAATGAGAATGGGACAGAGTGAAAGATAGTCTCAAAATAAGTTTTATCTAGCAGGATATAAGCCGCAGGAATGTGTGTGAGAAAGACTTAGGAGCTGACATCTTTCCTAACATGTTGCCATAGTACTACAATCATAGAATAGTAAAGGAGAAAACTGTCTGCTGGCAGATATCAGAAGAAATTTCAAGAATATGAATAGAGAAATGTTCAACAAGCTGTTCACCTAATGGAGCACAAAGAGCTATCAGAGAAGATCCAAAGGAGGAAAAAAAAGAGATAATAGAATTAAGAGAGATGAATTACAGGATATAGCTAGAAGCCTTAAATCTGCCCACCACGGATGATCTAACCACAACTTTTAGTTTTAAACCAAATTTATTATGTAGACAGGGAACAGTTATGTGAAATATGTAGGGATAAAACAACCAATGGGCAGATCATGAAATTAAGCAAGAAACTTTTAAAAAAAATATGTAAAGAAATACTTTTATAGTATATGAATGGTGGATGAATGGGAAAACTGAAAACAGATGAGGTAAATGCAGACAGCATACAGAATTTAAAAGGATGTAAAACAGCTAAGAATATTTAAGAGATGGGGCCTCATGAGAGCTAAACTCCCTTCTTGTACAAATTCATATATATATAATCACACAATATGTCATGATCTTATAAATACTGTATTGATTCTACCATATTTCTAGTAATGTGTCTCAACATATTGTATGATTATAATTTCATTTTAGGACAAATACATCAGAAAAGAAATATGTATTTTTTTCTGGAAGCATCTCCACTACATAATGAATGAACTTATGTTACCATGTTTTCAAGTGACACTGAATACATCACATTTGTAGTTAAGGAAAATTCATATGGAAATCTGTTGCATAAAAAGTAAACAGCCAGTCCCAAGAGTGAGGGTCATCATTAAAGTGGTGTTTGGATTAAGTTTTCTCCTAAGACAAAAGGCATTTGAATGTCTATATGGGATTCAAGAGAGACATCAATTGTATCACACTGTAAACACTGTATATTGATAAACTGTATAAAGTGTTACCCTTTTTCAGTAGAAATGCATCAAGATGGAATAAGATATACAGCATTTTCTTCTAGAAACATCTCCATTGCAAAATGAATGCCCTTTGGTAACCATATTTTTTACTGATACTGAATAGACCATGTTAGGAGTTAACTTACGTTAACTATTGCATAAAAAGAAGTCAGTCCTATGAATGAGGTTGGAGGAAAAAGCGGTAGCAGTATTGGTAGCACAATTTCCCTCTCCCATTCATGTACTTGCTCTTTTCATTACTGCTACTCACAGCTTTGAGACTGGTTGTATCTGCATAATACACCTCAAATTATCACTGTAACTACAAATGTGAGAAAATTGATATTTGCTTGTGAAAGAATCCACATAATTTTACTAATATCAATTCTATCTTGTTTGTCGTGAACAGTAATAATACAAAATGTACTGTGCAAATTCTTAACATGAAATTAAAGCTGTGAGGGGGTCAAGGTGGAAAGAGCAAGTAAGTGAGTGACGAAGAGCTGTGAAGGGTAGTTGTGGGAAGAGCAAATGAGTGATTAAGGGAAGAGCAGAAGAAAGTTGTGCCACCTCCACCTCCATCTGCCTTTATGACATTAATCACAGGATTGGTTGTTATTTTGTGCAACAAATTAACTGCATTGTTCTCGTTTAATATATATGCAGTGTACCTCATATTACAGTCAGAAAATATGATTAAAAAAGTTTATTCATAATGCAATGGAGCTGTCTCTAGAATAAAAACAGTCCTAAAAGGTCCTGAAAGTCCTAGAACAGGGCTGTTCAATTAGTGGCCTGTAGGCCAAATCTGGCCCTTGAGTGGTTTTTTATTGGCCCTTTGAAAGATTCAGAAGAATTGAAATAAATTAATAAAATCTTTTTATTTACTTAAGTGCTTGTGAAATTTTGCATAAACAGATTTTTATCATGACCAACTGTATCGATTAGCTAAATGTGATTAATTGAAATAATCAGTTGAGTGAAATGTACTGTTCCCCACACCATTGTGCTTACAGCTGCATGAACTGCATGTGTCCACTTCTGCCAGTGCACATGTTCATAGCTCATCACCTGGGCAAAGGCCGGGTGGGGCTTAGTCAGTGTTGCTTGTCGGTCGCATGAAGGTTAGTCACTATATTCTTTCCCAATATCTAGTATACATATAGCACTGTTTTTCCCATTTAACTTCACATTCTTGAGTGGAACAGTGCTTGGAGAGTAGTGCTGTGTTGAATTATCTTATCAGTTACTGTTATATATTTTTTTCTATTTATGTGCTTTGCAGAAAAAGTAAAAGTAAATAAATATATGAATTTTTTCATTTCTTTCTATGTATAAGTGGTTAGAGAAAAGATAGAGGTAAAACAAATGTATGGCCCTTCCATTAATATGACTTCATAATCCAGCCCTACTCCTAAAGAAATTGAATAGCCCTGTTCTAGAACATAACCCTATTTTTTTCAAAAGCCCTTAGCTAATATCAGCACTAAGGGTTTTGGTACATGCAGCATTTTCCAATGTAATCCCCATGAAGAGTGAGGAATAGAGGTAAACATGATATTTATTTATTTATATTATTTTGCTTCGTCACCATCTCCCGCGTTAGCAAGGTAGCGCAAGGAAACAGACGAAAGAATGGCCCAACCCACCCACATACACATGTATATACA
>JAUUDZ010042380.1:0-10696 GCA_032361705.1 Panulirus versicolor | reverse complement strand
AGAGAGAGAGAGAGAGAGAGAGAGAGAGAGAGAGAGAGAGAGAGAGAGAGAGAGAGAGAGAGAGAGAGAGAGTTGTAACTAAGTGTCAGGAAATACTTGTGTTTGTTCCCCGGTTCTCTCATTTGTCTTCTTCCTTCACTGAGGACAATACCTGACTGACTTCACCAACCTGCAGACTCATGAATGACTTGGCCATACTCCTGCTTTCATTCTGATATTCTTGACTTCACAATATCCCTGCTTTCACAATGTTCATTCCTTTATAATATTGCTGCTTTCACGATGTTTATGCTTTCACACTTTAGTGAAGGAAGAACAGCAAATTAATAATAGTTGTATATGATGAATGAAATATATACATGAATGCAAAAACAAAGACACATGAATTAAAGTTATGTTAACCAGAAAAAAGTTTGAAAGCAATCCTTTGGCCAGACAACAACCTGTTGTTGTACCCCGTACAGACTGAGTCTACAGCCAAACCCACCTCCACTGTTGTGTTCCGTAAACACTGAGTCTACAGGCTAACCCACCTCCACTGTTCTGCCCCGTACACACTGAGTCTACAGACCTACCCACCTCCACTGTTTTACCCCGTGCAGACTGAGTCTACAGGCCAACCCACCTCCAATGTTGTGCCCCGTAAACACTGAGTCTACATGCCAACCCACCTCCACTGTTGTGCCCCGTACACAGTGAGCCCACAAGCCAACCCACCTTCACTGTTGTGCCCCATACACACTGAGTCTACAAGCCAAACCACCCTCACCGTTGTGTCCCGAACATACTGAGTCTACAGGCCAACCCACCTCCACTGTTATACCTCGTACTCAGTGAGTCTACGGGCCAACCCACCTCCACTGTTAGCCCCCGTACAGAATGAGTCTACAGGCCTAACTACCTCTACTGTTGTGCCCCGTACACACTAAGACTACAGGCAAACCCACCTCCATTGTTGTGCCACCTACACACTGAGTCTACGGGCCTCTCCCACCTCCACTGTTGTACCCCGTGCATACTTAGTCTACAGGCCAACATACCTTCAATGTTGTGCTCCGTGCACACTGAATCTACAAGCCAGCCCACCTCCAGTGTTTTGCCAAGAACGCACTGAATCTACAGGCCAACCCACCTCCACTATTGAACCCCGTACACTCTGAGTCTACAGGCCAACCCACCTCCACTGTTGTATCCCGTGCACACTGAGTCTATAGACCTACCCATCTCCACTGTTGTGCTCCGTACATAAGGAGTCTAAAGGCCAGCCCACCTCCACTGTTGTGCCCCGTACACACTGAGTCTACAGGCCATCCCACCTCCACTATTGTGCCTCGTGGAGACCGAGTCTACAGGCTAAGCCTCCTCCACTATTGTGCTCCGTACACACTGAGACAACAGGCCAGCCCAACTTAACTGGTGTGCCCTGTACACACTGAGTCTAAAGGCCAACCCACCTCCACTGTTGTGCCCCGTACACGCTGAGTCTACAGGCTTACCCACCTCGACTGTTGTACCCCGTGCAGATTGAGTCTACAAGGCAACCCACCTCCACTGTTGTCCTCCGTACACACTGAGTATACAGGCCTTCCCACCTCTACTGTTGTGCCCCGTAGAGACTGAGTCTAGAGGCTAACCCACCTCCACTGTTGTGCGCTGTACACTCTGAGTCTACAGGCCAGCCTACTTCCACTGTTGTGCCAAGTACACGCTGAGTCTAGAGGCTAACCGACCTTCACTATTGTGCCCGTACACACTGAGTCTACAGGCCAACCCACCTCAACAGTTGTGCCCCGTACACACTGAGTTTATAGGCCAACCGACCTCCACTGTTGTTCCCAGCACAGACTGAGTCTACGGGCCAACCCGCCTTCACTGATGTACCTCGTAAACATTGAATCTACAGGCCAGCCCACCTCCACTGTTGTGCCCTATACACAATGAGTCTACAGGTCTAACCACCTCCACTGTTGTGCCCCGTACACATTGAATCTACAGGCAAACCCACCTCCACTGTTGTACCCCCCACACACTGAGTCTACAGGCCTACCCACCTCCACTGTTGTACCCCGTGCAGACTTAGTCTACACACCAACCCACCTTCAATGTTGTGCTCTGTACACAATGAGTATACAGGCCAACCCACCTCCACAGTTGTGCCCCGTACACACTGAGTCTACAAGCCAGCACACCTCCACTGTTGTGCCAAGTACGCACTGACTCTACAGACCAACCCACCTCCACTATTGTACCCCGTACACTCTGAGTCTACAGGCCAACCCACCTCCACTGTAGTACCTCGTGCACACTGAGTCTACAGGCATACCTGTCTCCACTGTTGTGCCCCGTACACAATGAGTCTAAAGGCCAACCCACCTTCACTGTTGAGTCCCGTACACAGTGAGTCTCCAGGCCAACCCACCTCCACTATTGTGCCCCGTTGACACCGAGTCTACAGGCTAAGCCACCTCCACTGTTGTACCCCTTACACTCAGAGTCTACAGGCCAACCCACCTCCAATGTTGTGGCCCGTGCACACTGAGTCTACAGGCCTACTCACCTCCACTATTGTGCCCCGTAAACACTGAATCTACAGGCTAACTCACCTCAACTATTGTGCCCCGAACACACTGTGTCTACAGGCCAACCAACCTCTACTATTATGCCCCGTACACACTGAGTCTACAGGCCAGCCCAACTCCACTGTTGTTCCCAATACAGACTGAGTCTACAGGCCAGCCCAACTCCACTGTTGTTCCCAATACAGACTGAGTCTACGGGCCAACCCACCTTCACTGTTGTACCTCGTACACTCTGAGTCTAATGGCTAGCCCACCTCCACTGCCGTGCTCCGTACACACTGAGTGTTCTGGCCAACCAACCTTAATTCTTATGCCCCGTACATACAGGGGTCAGACCAACTCCACTGTTGTACCCCATAGACACTGAGTCTACAAGCCAACCGAACTCTACTGTTGTGCCCATAAAAAATGAGTCTACAGGCCAACGCACCTCCACTGTTGTACACTGTGCACACTGAATCTACAGGCCAGTGAACCTCCATTGTTCTGCCCCGTAAAAAATGAGTCTACAGACTAGCCCATCTCCTCTGCTGTGCTCCGTACACACTGAGTCTACAGGCCAACCAACATCCACTCTTATGCCCCGTGCACACTGAGTCTACAGGCCAGCCCAACTCCACTGTTGTTGTTCCCCATACAGACTGAGTATACAGGCCAACCCACCTTCACTGTTGTCCCTCGTACACACTGAGTCTAATGGCTAGCCCACCTCCACTGCTGTGCTCCGTACACACTGAGTGTACAGGCCAACCAACCTTAACTCTTATGCCCCGTACACACTGAGTCTATAGGACAGCCCAACTTCACTGTTGTACCCCATACACACTGAGTCTACAGGCCAACCCACCTCCACTGTTGTACCCCCTACACGTTGAGTCTAGAGGCCAACCAACTCAACTGTTGCGCCCCTACAAACTGAGTCAACAGGCGAACCCACCTCCACTGTTGTACACTGTACACACTGAGTCTACAGGCCAGCCAACCTCCACTGTTGTGCCCCGTCCAAAATGATTCTACAGGCCAACCCACCTCCGATGATGTGCCCCGTACACACTGAGTCTACAAGACGGCCCATCTCTAATGTTTTACCCCGTACACAGAAACTCTACAGGCCGGCCCACCTTCACTGTTTTGCCTCGTACAGACTGAGTCTGCAGACCAACCCACCTACACTGTTGTGTCCCGTTCATACTGAGTCTACATGCCAACCCATCTTCAATGTTGTGCCCTGTGCACACTGAGTCTACAGGCCAGCCCACCTCCACTGTTGTGCTAAGTACACACTGAGAGTACAGGCCAATCCACCTCCACTGTTGTGCCCAGGAGAGACTGAATCTACAGGGTAATCCACCTCAACTGATGTGCATCGTACATACTGAGTCTACAGGGAAGCCCACCTCCACTGTTGTGCCAAGTACACACTGAGTCTACAGGCCAACCCATCTCCACTGTCGTACCCTGTACACACTGAGTCTACAGGCCAACCCAAATTCAATGTTGTGCTCCGTGCACACTGAGTCTACAGGCCTACCCACCTCCACTGTCGTGCCCAGTAAACACTGGTTCTACTTGCTAACCCACCTCCACTATTGTGCCCCGAACACACTGAGTCTACAGGCCAATCAACCTCCACTGTTGTGCCTCGTACAGACTGAGTCTACAGGCCAGCCCACCTCCACTGTTGTGTCTCGTTCAAAATGAGTCTACAAGCCAACCCCTCCTCCACTGTTACACCTCGTACACACTGAGTCTAAAGGCCAACCCACCTACAATATTGTGCCCCGTACACACTGAGTGGACAGGCCACGAAGAAACTGAGTCTAGATTGACCGACCTTCACTGTTTTGCCCCGTAGAGACTGAGTCTACATGCTAACCCACCTCCACTGTTGTGCCCCATACACACTGAGTCTACAGGCTAACCGACCTCCGCTGTTTTGCCCCTTAGAGATTGCGTCTACAGACCAGCCCACCTCCGCTGCTGTGCTCCTACACACTGAGACTACAGGCCAAACAACCTCTACTCTTATGCCCCGTACACATTGAGTCTACAGACCAGCCCAACTGCACTGTTGTACCCCATACACACGGAGTCTATAGGCCAACTCACCTCCACTGGTGTGCCCCGTACACACTGAGTCTACAGGCCAACCCAGCTCCACTGTTGTGCCCCGTACATACTGAGTCTAGAGGCCAACCCAACTCAAATGTTGTGCCCGTACAAACTGAGTCTACAGGCCAACCTACCTCCACTGTTGTACACTGTACACACTGAGCCTACAGGCCAGCCAGCCTCCACTGTTGTGCGCCGTAGAAAATGAGTCTACAGGCTAACCCACCTCCACTGTTGTGCCCCGTACACACTGATTCTACATGCCAACCCAACTCAATTCTTGTGCTCGTACAAACTGAGTCTACAGGCCAACCTACCTCTACTATTGTACACTGTACATACTGAGTCTACAGGCCAGCCAACCTCCTCTGTTGTGCCCCATACAAAATGAGTCTACAGGCCAACCCACCTCCACTGTTGCGCCCCGTACACACTGAGTCTACAAGCCGGCCCGTCTCTAATGCTGTACCCAGTACACACTGAGTCTACAGGACGGCCCACCTTCACTGTTGTGCCTCGTACAGACTGAGTCTACAGGCCAACCCACCTCCACTGTTGTGTCCCGTTCACACTGAGTGTACAGGCCAGCCCACCTCCAATGTTGTGCCAGGTTCACACTGAGTCTACAGGCCAACCCAACTTCACTGTTGTACCTTGTACACACTGAGTCTACAGGCCAACCAAACCTCCACTCTTATGTCCCGTCCACACTGAGTCTACAGGCCAGCCCAACTCCACTGTTGTTCCCCATACAGACTGAGTCTACAGGCCAACCCACTTCCACTGTTGTACCTCATACACACTGAGTCTAGAGGCCAGCCCACCTCCACTGTTGTGCCCCGTACACACTCAGTCTACAGGCCAATCAACCTCCACTCTTTTGCCCGTACACACAGAGTCTACTGGCCAGCCCGGCTCCACTGTTGTAGCCCATACACACTGAGTCTGCAGACCAACCCACCTCCACTGTTGTGCCCCCTACACACTTAGTCTACAGGCCAACCCAAATCAACTGTTGTACACTGTACACACTGAGTCTACAGGCTAACCCACCTTAACTATTGTGCCCCGTACACACTGTGTCTAAAGGCAAGCTCACCTCCTCTGTTGTACCACGAGCAGATCGAGTCTATAGCCCAACCCACCTTCACTGTTGTGCTCCTTACACAATGAGTCTACAGTCCAACCCACCTCCAATGTTGTACCCCGTAGAGACTGAGTCTACAGGCTAACCCTCCTCCACTGTTGTGCCCCGTACACACTGATTCTACAGGCCAGCCCATCTCCACTGTTTTGCCAAGTACACTCTGAGTCTACAGGCCAACCTACCTCCACTGTTGTGCCCCGTGCACACTGAGTCTACAGGCCAACCCACCTCCACTCTTGTACCCCTTAGAGACTGAGTCTACATGGTAACCCACCTCCACTATTGTGCCCGTACACACTGAGTCTACAGGCCAGCCCATCTCTACTTTTGCGCTCCGTACACACGGATTCTAAGGCCTACACACCTCCACTGTTGTGTCCCATACATGCTGAGTCTACAGGCCAACCCTTCTCCACTGCTGTGCCCCGTACATACTGACTCTACAGGCCTACCCACCTCTACTGTTGTACCCCGTACAGATAGAGTATACAGGCCAACCAACCTTCAATCTTTTGCTCCGTACACACTGAGTCTACAGACCAGCCCGACTTCACTGTTGTAGCCCATACACACTGAGTCTACAGGCCAACCCACCTCCTCTGTTGTGCCCCGTACACACAGAGTCTACAGACAAGGCCACATCCACTGTTGTGTCCAATACAAACTAAGTCTACAGGCCAACCCAATTCCAGAGTTGTACCCCGTACACTCTGAGTCTACAAGCTAATCCACCTCCACTATTTTGCCCCGTATACACTGAGTCTATAGGCCATCCCAAATCCACTGTTGTGCCCCGTACTCACTGAGTCTATAGGCCGGCCCACATCCACTGTTGTGCCCCATATAGACTAAGTCTACAGGCCAACCCACCTCCAGAGTTGTACCCCGTCCACTCTGAGTCTACAGGCTAACCCACCTCCACTATTTTGCCCCGTATACACTGAGTCTATAAGCCAGCCCACATCCACTGTTTTGCCCCGTACACACGGAGTGTACAGGCCTACCCACGTCCACTGTTGAGCCCTGTACACACTGAGTCTACAGGCCAACCCAACTCTAATGCTGTGCCCCGTACACACTGAGTTTACAGGCCAACCCACCCCCACTGTTGTGCCCCGTACACACAGAGTATACAGGCCTGCCCACCTACACTGTTGTACCCCGTGCAGATTGAGAGTAAAGGCCAATCCACCTCCACTGTTTTGCTCCGTACACATTGAGTGTACAGGCCAACCCACTTCCACTGCTGTAACCCGTACACTTTGAGTCTACAGGGCAACTCACCTCCATTGTTGTGCCCCGTGCACACTGAGTCTACAGACCTACGCACCTCCACTGTTGTGTCCAGTACACACTGAGTCTCTAGGCTATCCCACCTCCACTATAGTGCCCTGTACACAATGAGTCTACAGGCCAGCCCACCTCCACTGTTATGACCCGTGCACACTGAGTGTATAGGCCAGCTCAACTACACTGTTTTACCCCGTACCCACTGAGTCTACAGGCCAACTCACCTTCACTGCTGTGCCCCGTACACAATGAGACTACAGGCCAACCCACCTCCATTGTTGTTCCTCGTACAGACTGAATCTACATGCCAACCCATCTTCAATGTATTACCTCATACACATTGAGTCTATAGGCCAGCCCCACCTCCATTCTTGTGCACCGTACACACTGAGTCTACAGGCCAACCCACCTCCACTGGTGTGCCCTGTTCACATGGGGTCTATGGGCCTACCCACCTTCACTGTTGTGCCCTGTCCACACTGAGTCTATAGGCTTACCCACCTCCACTGTTGTACCCAGTGCAGATTGAGTCTACAGGCCAACTCACCTCCATTGTTTTGCTCCATACACACTGAGTCTACCGGCCAGCACATCTCCAATGCTGTGCAGCGTAGAGACTGAGTCTATAGTTTAACCCACCTCCACTATTGTGCCCTAACACACTGAGTTTACATTCCAGACCACCTTCACTGTTGTGCCTAGTACACACTGAGTCTAAAGGCCAACCCACCTCTACTGTTTTAACCCGGTACACTCTGACCCTACAGGCCAACCCAACTCCGCTGTTGTACCCTTGCACACTGAGTCTACAGGCCTACCCATCTCCACTGTTGTGCCCCGTACACACTGAGTATACAGGCTAACTCAAATCCACTAGTGTGACCCATACACATTGAGTCTACAGGCCAACCTCCCTCCACTGTTGTACCCCGTACACACTGACTCTACAAGCCTACCAACCTTCACTGTTGTACCCCGTCTAGATTGAGTCTACAGGCCAACCAACCTCCACTGTTGTGCTCCGTACACACTGAGTCTACAGGCCAACCCACCTCCACTATTTTACCCCGTAGAGACTCAATCTACAGGCTAACCCACCTCAACTGTTGTGCCCCGTACACATTGACTCTACAGGCATGCCCGTCTACACTGTTGTGCCAAGTACACACTAATTCTACAGGCCAACCCACCTCCACTGTTGTACCCCGTACACTCTGACTTTACAGGCCAACCCACCTCCACTGTTGTGCTCCGTATACACTGAGTCTACAGGCCTAACCACCTCCACTGTTGTGCCCCGTACACACTGAGTCAACAGGCTAACCCACCTCCATAATTGTGCCCCATACACTCTGAGTCTACAGGCCAGACCACATCCACTGTTTTGCCCCGTACACACGGAGTGTACAGGCCGACCCACCTCCACTGTTGAACTCTGTACACACTGAGTCTACAGGCCATCCCACCTCTAATGTTATGCCCCGTACACACTGAGTTTACAGGCCAACCCACCTTCACTGTTGTGCCCCATACACACAAAGTATACAGGCCAACCCACCTACACTGTTTTCCCCCATGCAGATTGAGAGTACAGGCCAACCCACCTCCACTGTTTTGCTCCGTACACATTGAGTGTACAGGCCAACCCACTTCCACTGCTGTACCCCGTACACTTTGAGTCTACAGGGCAACCCACCACCAATGTTGTGCCCCGTGCACACTGAGTCTACAGCCCTACGCACCTCCACTGTTGTGCCCAGTACACACTGAGTCTCTAGGCTAACCCACCTCCACTATAGTGCCCTATACACAATGAGTCTACAGGCCAGCCCACCTCCACAGTTATGACCCGTGCACACTGAGTGTAGGGGCCAGCCCTCCTACACTGTTGTACCCCGTACACACTGAGTCTACAGGCCAACTCACCTCCACTGTTGTGCCCCGTACACACTGAGACTACAGGCCAACCCACCTCCACTGCTGTTCCTCGTACAGACTGAATCTGCATGCCAACCCATCTTCAATGTATTACCTCGTACACATTGAGTCTATAGGCTAGCCCCACCTCCACTCTTGTGCCCCGTACACACTGAGTCTACAGACCAACCCACCTCCACTGTTGTGCCTCGTACACACTGAGTCTACAGGCCAGCCCACCTCCACTGTTGCACCCCGTACACACTGAGTGTACAGGCCAACCCACCTCCACTATTATGCCCCGTACACGTTGAGTCTACAGGCCAACCCAACTTAATTGTTGTGCCCGTACACACTGAGTCTACAGGCCAACCCACCTCCACTGTTGTACACTTTGCACACTGAGTCTACAAGCCAGCCCACCTCCACTGTTGTGGTCCTTACAAACTGTATCTACAGGCCAACCCACCTCCTCTATTGTGCCCCGTACACAGTGAGTCTACAGGCTAACCCACCTCCACTGTTGTGCTCCGTACATGCTGAGTCTATAGGCCTACCCACCTTCACTGTTGTACCCCATGCAGATTGAGTCTATAGGCCATCCCCCCTCCACTGTTGTGCTCCGTACACACAGTCTACAGACCAACCCACTTCCATTATTCTGCTCCGTAGTCACTGAGTATACAGGCCAACCCACCTCCACTGTTGTGCTCCGTACACACGGAGTCTACAGGCCTACGCACCTCCACTTTTATGCCTAGTACACACTGAGTCGACAGGCTAACCCACTCCACTATTGTGCCCCGTACACAGTGAGTCTACCGGCCAACCCACCTCCACTGTTATGCCCCGTACACACTGAGTCTACAGTCCCACCCAACTCAACTGTTGTGCCCGTACACACTGAGTCTACAGGCCAATACACCTCCACTGTTGTGCACTGGGCACACTGAGTCTACAGGACAGCCGACCTCCACTGTGTTCTTACATGTGAGTGTACAGGCCAACCCACCTCTACTGCTGTGCCCCTTACACACTGAGTCTAGAGGCCTACCCACCTTTACAGTTGTACCCCGTGGAGATTGAGTCTATAGGCCAACCCACCTCCATTGTTGTGCTCCATACACACTGAGTCTACGGGACAACCCAACTCCACTGTTGTGCGCCTTAGAGACTGAGTCTTCAGGGTAACCCACCTCCACTATTGTGTTCCGTATTGAATGAGTATACGGGTCAGCCCACCGCCACTGTTGTGCTCCGTACACACGGAGTCTACAGCCCTACCTACCTCTACTGTTGTGTCCTATACACACTGAGTATACAGACCAACTCACCTCCACTGTTGTGCCCCGTACACACTGAGTTTACAAGTAACCCACCTTCACTGTTGTGCTTCGTATACACGGAGTCTACAGGCCAACCCAACTGTACTCTTTTGCTCCGTACACATTGAGTCTACAGGCTAACCCATCTCCACTGTTTTGCCCCGTACACACTGAGTCTACAGGCCTACCCACCTCCACTGTTGTACCCCATGCAGATTGCGTCTACAGGCCAACCCACCTCACTTGTTATGCCCCGTACACACTGAGTCTACAGGCCAACCTAACTCAACTGTTGTGCCCGTACACACTTGAGTCTACAGGCCTAC
>JAUUDZ010042369.1:0-10697 GCA_032361705.1 Panulirus versicolor | reverse complement strand
AACCAGGTATTCCCAATCACCAGTCTTTTTTCAGCACACAAATCCACAAGCTCCTCACCATTTCCATTCACAACACTGAATACCCCATGTACACCAATTATCCCCTCAACTGCCACATTACTCACCTTCACATTTAAATCACCCATCACTAATACCCAGTCTTGTGCTGAAATGCTGTTTAGAATATTACTATAGAAATACACAGTGCCATGGCAAAGGAAAAGGGCAAGAAAGGAGACCAGGGGAGGTGTTGAGATACAGACCAGTCTCACTGACAAGTATCGTCTGTAAGGTCGAATAATCAGGAGTAGAAACAGAAATAAACATCTTTCTGAAGAGGAAAAATGAGCTTAGTGAGAGGAAAAATTGTTTCAGGGAAAAGAGGTCATGTGTAACAAATGTGTCAGAATTCTGTGAAAGAGTAAGCTCAGTATTGGTTTAAAGAGAATGTTGGGTAAATTGCTTATACCTGTATTGCCAGAAAGAATTTGACACTGTGCAAGAGGCTTATCAAGAAACTGGATCACCAGGCAGCAATAAGGAGGAGACTCCTTAAATGGAAAGATTATTTTAGTGCAAGAGAATATAAAGTGCATGTCAGGAAGGGTTCTGTTGAGGAACTACTATTCTTAATCTTTGAGAATGACTCCTAACAGATTATCGTTGCAGATAATGCAAAGGTCATGAGGGATTGTAAGAGTAAGGAAGATTACATCAGTATACAAGGGGACCTAAACAGACTCAAGAATTTATCTAATTCATGGTTGATGAAATTTATCCTGAGTAAATGTAAAGCAGTGAGGATGGCACACATTGAAAGAAGGCCTCAGTATGAGTATTATCAAGCAGGAAATGAGCTGCAGGAATCTGTGTGTGAGAGGGACTTTGGAGTCGACAGTGTTCCTAACCTGTTGCTACAGTCCAACATTAGGAAAACATTAAACAAGACAAAAGATTTCTATTGGTAAATGTTAGAATAACATCCAAGTATATGGAGAAGGAAATATTTCGTAAGGTTTTCTTACCCTACATAAGGCCAAAACTAGAGTATGTTTCTCATATTTAGTCACTAAACACTGAGAAGTGCATAGAGCTAATAGAAAAGGTCCAGAGGAGAGCAACATGGATGGTACAGTGCAAGAGGTAAGAGAGCTGATTAACAAGGAAAGGCTAGATGCTTTAAAATGTTCCCATCAAGAAAGAAAGAAGTTTGAGAGATTACCAATACAAACTTCTAATTTTTTAAACCAAAATGTTGATGTGTTAAGTAGTGGATGAATGGAAGAGAAGAAACTGAAGGAGAAAATTGTAAATGTGGAAAGCCTACATAAGTTTAGGTAGTTGTAAGATACTGAGAAGAGAAAGTTCAAGAGATTGGATTTCACAAAAGTAGAACTCCCATCTGTTGCAGCACAAATAGGTGGTTATATATACAAACTTGCCACAAATAATCACAGATGGAAATACTCATAGGTTCACACATAGATGAATAAAACCCAATAAACACCAAATGCTAATGATGTAATATAAAGGATGAGAGTAAATATTGCAAGACACATATATAGAATACATCAGAAAAAGTCTTAAAAAAATTGGCTATGCATGTTTTGTTTGGGCTTCGTTAGTGCTAATGGTCCACCAAACTTACGTGATTCTGGGGTGCGAAAGTCGACTTTTGCTTTGTGCTCTGATAATATTCGGACAATTTCAGGGAATCTGTTCCAGGTGGCTATGAAGAGAGCTGTATAGCCTGTGGAAATAATGAAAAATGTTGAACACACACATAAGATTTGATCAAGTGACCTATTATGTATGAGTGTTATAAAGCAAAGGTACAGGGTAAGTATCTGGCCAAACTGGTCAGACAGTCACTCACTTAACCCAGTCTTGTAAACCAATATCCTCTATCTTTGAAGCTCTAAAACTCTTCCATCTTATTAATCTTAATTTGCAGTTGGAATTATGAAAAAAGAACACGGTTAATTTTTTACAATGCCTTCCTAGTGGAGTAACTCATTACTTTTCTCAGCTTTAGACAACTTGTATAAAAATTTGATTTGGTATCCTGCACAAACACAGGAAACCAGGAGTAAGGCATAACATGGCTGTCTATTGACACATCAGGATTTATTGCTATATTTAAGCTTACACCCACCTCCTGCAGTCATGATGTTTGGGTCAGCCTTCTTGTCCAGTAACATTTTAACACACTCCTTGTTCCCAGTCTCTGCCGCCAGGAAGATTGCAGTCTTTCCTGCGAGAGTAACATGAGACAGTGATTAATTCAAGCAAGTAATCAGACATCAAGTGCAAATCATTTCCATAGCTAGAGCTTAGTCTGTTTCACAGGTGCTGTAATGCAACTCTTACGTCTATAAACTAAGCAAAGCCAAGACACTTCTTTCTGTAGCAATTTCTTTTTATCAATGCCCCTCATTGGATCTTCAACAGGATGCAGTACAGTGATGGGTAGCATGAGGTATGCTGCTGTGTGTATATAATAAGGATCTCTTTGATGTACCTACATGAGATATTTATAGGAGAGACATATTTTACTACACTCAGAGTGGTGTGGCACCTGCAGGATATTCAGCACTATTTAGTTTCTCACTTTCTCAATTATCCTGTCATATCTTCTGCTGTACAAGACTCAGAAACAAACTGGAAAACATTTAGTGATGGTCTGAGTGCTATAAACAAAAAGCAGGTATCCAACCTACTTACATTAATGACTGGTAATGTGAAAGGAATGAAAATTACTTATGAAATTCATTCAAAGAAAATGGAAAAGGAGGGAAGAAGGGAAAATAAAAATGTAAGCTGGGATGAAGATGAAAAGAAAAGAATTCATACAATGTAGGAATCAGAGTGTGTGTAATCATCTATTTGTACTGTATGGGGAGGTAGTTTTATTCTTGACACTCCACTTCTTGAACTTTCTCTACCATCATACAGTCTCTTAAATTCATGTATGCTGTCTTCATTAACTAAGTCTTCAATCAGTCTGTTCCATTCATCCACCACTCTTATACTATAAAAGTATTTCTTTACAGTTTTTTTTTCTTCATTTCACATACATGAATATCCTATGGTTGCTCTTATCCCGACTTTGTTGATCTCTTTTGAAAACTTAAAGGTTGTAATCGGGTTACCCTTTGGTCTTTTCTTTTCTGAGGTGGGTAAATTAAAGTCTACAGCCTTTTGCTGTAAGCTAGCCTTCTTATTCTGGAAACATCTATGTTTCCCTCTTCTGAACATTCTCTATGAGCTCTTTTTTGCTCCTTGTGGTGCGGTAGAATATGAAAAGCATGCTAAATATTTTCCTATCCATATAAAGCTATTCTGATATACACAAACAGGCAGTTTATTCCCTGAACTATTCTTCTAGTATGAGACTCTGGTGACAGGTTAGGGATGACATGTACTTCCAAGTCCTTCTCACTCATAGAATCATGAAACTTATATGCTGCTAGTTAATACTAATAATGGTAAGGTCATCTTTCACTTTGTCCCATCCTTGTTACTCCACATTTGCTCAGGTTGAATTTCATCAACCACATTTCAGACCAACTTTTGAGTCTGTTTAGGTCCCTTTTTAAGCTGTTGCAATCCTCCTCACTTTTCACATCCCTCATGACCTTTACATCATCTACAAACATGTTCAGATAGGATTCCATACCTTCAGGCAAGACATTCGTATAGATCAAGAAGAGTAATGGTCCCAGAACCAAACCCGGTGGCACTATGCTGGTCACCTCAACCCATTTGGGAAAGGCTCATCTGACCTTCGTCTTTTGTTTCCTACCACTGAGATAATCTATCCATCGTTTGGGTTTCCCCATTATTCCTGCTTGGTGATTGAGCTCCTTAATCAGCCTCCTGTGTGGTACATTATGAAGTACTTTCTGGCAGTCCAGATACAGACAGTCCACCCAGCCTTCCCTTTCGTCCAGGACTAAGTGCATTCTCATAAAACTCTGAGGTTAGTTACACATTACCTCCTTTCCAAAAATTATGCAATCTCAATTAGAAAATTTCTCCTCCACAGAAAGTCATTCACTTGCTTTCTAATAATCCTTTTCAGAACATAACACACCTTACTCATTAGTGAGACGGGTCTGCAGTTCAAGGCCTGTACCTGGTTTTATTTCTTAAATATGATACGACATTAGACATTTCCCACTCCCTTGGCACTGTGCCTTTCTCCAGTGACATTTTGAAAAGTAATTCAGGTGGTTTGTCTAGCATATCTACACACTTCTTTTGCATATATGATAAAATTTCATGAGGACCATGAGCTTGTACTGGTTAAATCCTTTTAATATTCGGTTAACATCTTTTCCACATATTTTAACAATTTCTAATACCTCCTCCCCATTCCATCTCACTAGTGTTAGGGCTATAATGTGTTCCACTGTGAGAACACTTTTGAACTTGCCATTCAATTCCTCACATCTCCTTACATAATCCCCTACAATTTTTCCCTCTAAATCCCTTAGACAGATTAGCTGCTTCTTAAGTGACTGCTAATTAATTTATGGATAAATTTTGGATTTCTAGCTGCCTTGTCCACAGTATTCTTTGCAAAGTTTTCTTGTTCTTTTCATATTCATTTGTACTCTTTCTGTGTGCTCTCATACCTTGCAAGTGCTAATTGGCAAGAGTGCCATCTCTAGCTTCATCATTGTTCATCTCTAAGCTCCTTTGCTTTGTGACATCTTTTATTAAGCCATTCCTTCTTTCTTACAGTTTCCTCTCTATTTTACTCCTCAATAAATCTTACAGAATCTCTCCTCAAAAAGCCTTGGTTGCTGGTTTCTGAATTCCATTTCCCAGTCTAAATTACAATAGAAATTTCTGAGGTTTGTGCAGTTTCTATGATTATATCTTTATTTTTTTTGTCTCACCTCTGCTCCTTTAATGTCCTCTCTTACTACATATTCAAACTTGAGTGTTACATGATCACTTCTTTCAATTGGTGTATCTTATATAATGTCTCAATATCCATGCTAGTATGAGTGAATATAAGATCTAGTAATGATAGTGTATCAGACCCTCTCATCCTTGTACTACTGGTGTATCTTATATAATGTCTCAATATTCATGCTAGTATGAGTGAGTATATGATCTAGTAATGATAGTGTATCAGTTCCTCTCATCCTAGTATTCTCCATGACATGTTGATGCAGAGATTATTTCTTTATACACTCTAAAAGCTGTCTCCATGGCTTCCTATCACCATGAGACTCCAAATTTCCCCAGTCTGTTTCTTTGTGATTGATATCCATTGTTATCAGAACTTTACCACCTCTAAGAAGTGAGTGTTTCACTGTTTCATGTACCAACCTGATTGTTCCTTTATTGTTATCAATGTATATTTGTTCTGGTTTACTGCAATTTTTTTGAGGATTATATACTAAAAATACCATTATGCTTGTCTCCCTGATGTTACTGTTCCCATTATGTATTGTCTGAATGGTCCACTTTCCCAGCTGTCTTTTATAAAGAGGAGTAATCCTCCTCCTTTGCCTTCTATTTCCTTTCTTGCTATCATGTTTTCTCTCTGGAAACTTCCATCATGGGGTGGCCACAGTAAAAGTCTCCATTTATCCCTGTCCTTACATGCCTCCCTCGCATACACCATTTCATATATTCTTAAAACAGAGACCAAACTGTTGCAGCATATTCAAAATTGGAGCATTGCTTTGTCACATATACTTAAAGGCAGTTTTGACAGACTGAAATAGTTTGCCTTCCTTATGATACTTTTCACATGATGTTCTGGTGACAAGTTTGGTATGATATCAACACTTGGGTCTTTTACAGTTAAACTGTAATAATGTTTTTTCTCCAATATCAAACTCTCCATCTAATTTGCGTAAATCACTTCCCATCTATAGAGCTCTGTATTTTCCAAGGTGAAATCTTATTAGCCATTTCTCCAAACACTGCTGCATTTTGTCTATGTCTTTCTCAATATTTCATAATCCCTACTACTCCTTACCTCTTTCATGATTTTTACATCATCACCAGACATCTTTGAACATGAATCCGCCTCATTTGGCAATCATTTACATAGGACAAAAGAAAAATGATCCAAACACTGAGCCCTGAGGGACCTTACTTGCCACCAATATGCATATAACCTTTGTTCTATGTTTCCCACTAGTTAGGTAGCTGTCAGTCTATTTGAGGAGCCCTTCTCTGACTCCAGCTAGGATGTCTAGCCTCATCACCAGTTCTGGAGGTACAATATCAAAGGTCTTCTGGGTAGTCCAAGGATATTTAATCTACTCACCCTCCCTTTCTCTTGAGGATGTTGCATTCTTATACAGAGCCAGAAGATTTGTTAAGCATCATATCTCTCAGAATCAGTGTTGTCCTCCACTTAAATGGCTTTTGCCAGTCAAGAATTACCCAATCTACTTCATGATCATTCTCAGGGCTACTTCCCTATCACCCTTTTTAAATACTGGTATAACATTAGATCCCTTTTACTACGGCAGGGACATGGTCCTCACTGAAGATCATCATCATCTCTGGTTTGACAAGGGTACCGATGACAGTGTGATGGTGCAAGTGTGGCGGTGAGCATGTGATAGTAAGATGATGAAAGTGTGCTGGTGAGCAAGTGATAGTGAGATGATGAAAGTATGCTGGTGAGCATGGATGATGGAGACTTTGATGGTGATCATGCAGTCGTCTGTTTGTGAAGGTGAGTGCAATGGAGACAACTCAGTTAATTTTTGTGATTACTTAGCACAAGATCCACTAGAAAGGTTCCTTCTGCTGTCAAAACTTGAGAATTCCAGGGTACTGTCCCAGAGATTAGGTGTATCGAGAGTACGGCAGCCGATGTGATGAAGTCAAGATTCTGCCCTACTGGTAGGGTCTAGATGATAAGCTCACCAGTGTGTCTCTTATGGTCTTATCTATATGATGAGCTCACCAGAGTGTCTCCTATGGTCTTATCTAAAGATGATAAGCTCACCAGTGTCTCCTATGGTCCTATCTAGATGATAAGCTCACGAGAGTCTCTTATTGTCTTATCTGGATGACAAGCTCATCAGTGTCTCCTATGGTCTTATCTAGATGATAAACTCACTAGAATGTCTCCTATGATCTCATCAAGTTGTCAAACTCACTCGAGAGTTTCCTCTGGTCGCCAATAGATGTAAGACGCACTATTAATGTCTTATATGGTTGTTGGCATATGTTCGACGGACTAGAAGTGTCTTCTATGGTTTTTTCAAGAGATGAAACTTTATAGTGTCTCCTGATCATAAGATAGACTTATTAGTGTCTCCTATGGTGGTAGCTAGATGTCAGACATACTCAAGTTGAGTGTGGAATAAAGACTTGCAGGTGGGAGGGGACTAAACAAAAGTGCAACGCGTGAGCGACTCACCTGACTGACTCTGGTGGTTGACGACGGAACCGGCTTCCAGGAGGCGCCTCACAATGCCCGTGAAGTTGCCCTCAGCCGCCCACAGCAGCGCCGTGTACCCTTTTCTCTTCCCTGCGAACATGGGACAGTAACGTCAGAGTTCCATGGGCCTCCAGACACACTCGACCAGATGATTCCTTATCACTACAGATCAACAGTGAGAGGTCTGGTGAAGTTTGTCATGACTGAGGATTACGTGTGATGGTGTTGTAATAATCTCTGTATCAATACGAGTTCTTGTTTAGGTGAATGAAAAGGAGAAATATTGTCGAAAAGACATCTAATTCGTTCTTAAAGCAGCTCACAGACGTGGAATGTGCACCACTATGAGGAGGGAGGCTGGTAGTGTGGGCCTGAACAGACGTGGAGTGAGCAACACCATGTGGAGGGAGGCTGGTAATGTGGGCTTAAATAGACGTGGAGGGAGGCTGGTAACGTGGGCCTGAATAGACGTGGAGGGAGGCTGGTAATGTGGGCCTGAATAGACGTGGTGGGAGGCTGGTAAAGTGGACCTGAGCAAAGCGACCGTAGAAGCAGTTCCTAGTATCAAAGTGGGTTTGCTGCCTGATGACCTGGTGTTGCCCCGTCGTTTGAAAGGAGTTCTACTGTTATGTCCTGAGGTACTAGTAATACCCGCGATAGGGTCCTCACTCCCAAGTCAGTCAGGGTATGGCTGGCAGCTGCAGTATAGCACATACTGACTATTACCGGGCTCCTCATCGACCCAATCTGGCGTGGATACCAGGAAGAACGGAAGCTAAGGTCGTAGCCTCTACTTCACTGTACTGCAGAAGGAGGCAGATCCCATGTGTATAGCAACACCGTCATGCCGTCCGTAGCTGCGAGAGGTGTGGTCCGCGAGATGCGGTGGCAATTTTAAACTTCGAAGAAACAGAGTTTGTATATTATATAGTTCGCTCAGGTAACCTGGTTAGAGAGAGGAAAAAATAGCGTCAAGTACTGCATACTTTCCCGCCAGGAGAATGTAGACAATATTTCAAAATAAGGTAATACATAACATCTTGAGGCTTCCTCCGAAAATTCTTGCGTGTACAGATAATAAATGGTTGAAAACTCGAAAAGAATGATTTCATGCACAAAGGTCATTCATAATGTCTGCAGCCACTCTGTGTTGGAGGAAGGCTGACATCTCCAGGCCAGCCAGCATCAGTCACTACCGTTGGGAAGTAGTCACATATTCCCAGCCAGTCAGAGAGCTTGGGGTTATCACGGTGCTCAGGTGACCATGACCTTGTATTTACTGTACATTCTCCTCACACCAACGCTCCTAATGAGTTGAAGATAGAATCGAAAAAAGCGATTTCATGGTGTACAAAGTCGTTACAAATCACAATATGCCGGGCTCAATGTAAAGTAGCGGCAAAGGTACCTACCTTATCAACTGATCTACACAGTACAGCCAACCAACACCCGACTAATAGACTATGATACGAAGCAAAAGACACAGGGAAGATCTAGAACAGCGATGCTGGATGGTCGTGCGAAAGTTGAAACCGACTGTTGATAGAGGGACTGACGGACATGTATTACATAGTTGTATGCCCCGACTCTGCCGTCTGGCGCATCATACAAACCTGTTCATTCCGTCTAACCCTCCTGCCCTGCTGCTCCTCAGAGACTGGAACCCTTGATTATTTTCTAAAGAAATCCCATTATACACAAATGATACCCTGTGTTCTGTTACACGTCAGGTTTCATGAGGCCAGCAGGAGCCTACCACTACCGCTGGGTCGTACCTGCGTTCTCGGTGTAGGTGAGGAGGAAGGCGGTGTCTGGCTGCTGCAGCAGGCGCTTCACCTTGCGGGCCTTCCCTCGCTGGGCCATCAGGAGCAGGTCGTTGCCTGGAAACAAGTAAGGAACATGAGACGCGTCACGTGGAGTCCTACACAAGTTGACTCCATAATTATCACTGGCGGTAAGAACTGACTGAGGATGAAGAGCGTCACAGACAGATTACAGCTGTGTTACAGGCAGGGAGGCTTACTACTCGTGTTGACCCGCCACTACTGTGTGTGTGTGTTACGGGCAGGGTCTTGCACTCACGTTGACCCGTCTATACTGTGTGTTACGGGCAGAGAGGCTTACACTCGGGTTGCCCTGTCTCTGAAATTTGTATATATGTACTGTGTCTGCTTCTATGTATTTACACACACACACACACACACACACACACACACACACACCACATAGCCTAAGCAGGGTATCCAATCATCGACTGTCCCCTAGGGGAGGATGAACACCTGGGTTGGATGTAGGCTGACAGCCACGCCCAGAATTCGAAACCGTGCAGGTTCGAACCCCCCACCCCCGGGTTGGCCCGTGCTGACTCATGGTCAGCAAAGCTCACCACTACATTACGGTGTTAACGAGTATCTCGGATGGAATAGGGAAAAAATGCAGCTTCGAAGGGTCACTACAGGTGCTGCGATCCCCCCACCCACCCACCCACCCACCCAAAAAAAAGGCCAGTAGGGTATATGTTTTTCTTAACAGACAACAGGCGAGCTGAAGGAAAGCGGCTGAGACGAATGTCATTTGACCGAAGGTGTGACATCATTAAAGTACATAGGAAAAATAACATTAGAGTTAGATTTATATAAGAAACGTGAGGTGAGAGTAGAATGAAACACTGAGGTAAGGCGGATGAATACAATATATCCATGTGTGGCACCTCTCCCAGCCCACCAGTAACACTGTTACCATCACAATACTGAAGCAGAGAGGGAGTTCTACACTCATGGGGCCTCACACCTTGGACTTTATCGATTGCCATACAACTTTTTACATATCTATGTTCATTCAACGTTCACTACGTCATCTCTCTCTTTTTTCGTCCATTTCCTGCTTGTATACAGTTAGTGCACTTCTTTACGCTCTGTAAGAGCAAGTTCCTTGCTTGGTATCATGTTATGACTTCTAGTTGTTTTGTCTTGGTTTTATTCGAAGAATTATTCACTGCTGACGTCATTTAACTGGCTTAGAAACTTTGAGTCAAACTTTGTATCAAGTCACCTCTTTCTCTTCTCTCTTTCATAATGGAAAAATCTACGGCCTCTAATCTCTCACTGTAATTGAGTTCTCTTAATTCTGGAATGGTCCTTGTTGCCTTCTTCTGGACCTTCTCTATTAGTTCTTTGTGGTGCTTTAAGTGCAGTGGCTAGTATAGCGTATGCGGAACACTTCAGTATCCATGTAATTGTATGTAATTCTGATATTTGTCAGAAGATGG
>JAUUDZ010042358.1:0-10697 GCA_032361705.1 Panulirus versicolor | reverse complement strand
AAGGATTTATTTTCCATAATTTTGTACCAAAATGATGGAGAAAGGTAGATTCTTTCATGAACTTGTGTTCTTGTGGCAATGTTGCTATTGGTATAGTGTTATGGAGTATGATTGCCGAATTCTTTGTATTTTTCTCAGAAAAATAGATTTCCTTTAAAACCTCATTATAAGTAGTATTTTTCAAGCTGAATACAGATCTGGCGTTAAAGTATTGTTTGATTGTCTTTATGACCTTTAATTATGCTGTTAAATGAAGATGTTTTTGAAATATTATCTGACCATTTCCATTGTATTTACTGGGTATCTATCGGTTACCGAGGGCATTATGATATATTTTCCATGATTTTTTAAGTGTAGATGTGTTTGAATATGCCAAGTTTGAGTTTTGAGATAAAAGGTTTTTTTTAGCTGAAAATTACCCTGAACTATATTATCTGCAATTTTTCGTATTTTTCTCAGAAAAATTGATTTCCTTGAAAACCTCATTATAAGGAGTATTTTCATAGTGAATACAAATCTGAGGTTAGAATATCCTTAGCTTGTCTTTATGACCTTTAATTATGCAGTTAAAAGAAGATATTTTCAAAATATTATCTGATGATTTCCATTGTATTTATTGGGTATGTATCGGTAACTGAAAGCATTATGGTATATTTTCCATGATTATCACAAGTATGAAAGTGTTTGAATATGGCAAGTTTCAATTTTGAAATAAAAGTTTTTTAAACTAAAAATTTCTCGAATTTTCCTCAGAAAAATAGATTTCCTTTAAAACCTCATTATAAGAAGTATTTCTCATGCGGAATGCAAATCTGGGGTTGAAATATAGTTTGTTTGTCTTTATAACTCTTAAATAAACTGTTAAATGAAGAATTTTCAAAGTATTATCTGATCATTTGCATTGTATTTACTATCTATCGGTAACTGAGATCAATATGATATATTTTCCATGACTGTTTCAAGTATAGAACTCTTTGAATATGCTAAGTTTCAATTTTGAAATAAAAAGTTTTTTGAGCTGAGAAATACCCGGAAACTTTCATGTTATAAAACTGTATATCCTTCGTAATGGTAGAGCTTCTACATCAGTGGATATATCCCTTAATGTCGTTATGATTATTTACCTTTTCGTCTGGAGAATAAACTCCCCTACATATGTACACCCCTTTTCATGTCCCTGAATTTAATTTGACATGTTCCCCTACCGGTGAGAATTCTTCATCCCTCTGTTAGGGCAGGGGACACTTGCACAGGTGGATATGACGCAAATGACATGAGCAGTCATTCGTTAGTATATGTGTACGTATATTCTCAGTAAGAAACGATAGGCTGATGTATCGGTCGTTCGCTGTGTGATGTATGTGCTTTTTGAAGACGTAATGACGGCAGCGAATCATCTGTTCTTGTGTTTATGGATGATGTTCATGGTGGCAGAGTTTACCGTTGACGGGTCCAACTGAGGTGAGTGTAACGAACGTTTGTCAAAATAGATACCATAACAAGGAATCCTGCAGTGGGATGTGGAGAGTGATGCGCTAGGGTTACAATAGTTCACAGAAAGTGATGAAAAAGCTTAGCATTAGGTCATAGACAGGGTACAAGCAAGACTTGGGGCATGGGTTGTATCAAAGGAAGTCGCACACAAGGTCATAAACGGTGATGAGGGACACACACTATGCTGTGGACTGTGATAAGAGAATCTCACACTATGCTATGGTTGGTGGTAGAGGAAGGGTAATACTGGACCATAGACGTTGATGAGGGGCAAACCTAATGTCGCAATAGACGGTGATTTGGTAGGCATACAGTGTTTCTTAAGTCATAATGGGGAAGTCCCACACTGAGCCATGCTCGGTGATGAGAGTAGCTTACACTGTTGTCTCGACGATATTTAGGGCAGCTCGCACTGAGGCTTTGATAACAATGACGGTCATAGACGGTAATGAGGGGGTCAAAAACCATGGATGCTGATGAGGATGGAAGTCATTCAGGCTTTTACCCCTGACAAGGGAGACTCAGCCTATGGCATGAACATGATTAAAAGAGTTCACTCTGAAGCATGAAGGGACGATGAGGGAGGCTAAACAGTCGGGTGTAGACGGGTTTGAGAGACTTAAGTGGACTGTGGGTAGGAGTATGATGGATTAACATTTGATATTGGACAGCAGTGGGAGAAGCAGTACTCCGTCATGGCCGGTGGTGAGAGAGGCTAGAATTGAGTTATGGAAAGTGGGGAAAGAGGGAGACTCATAATAGGCCATAGTTGTTGATATGAAGCCTTACGTTGAACCGAGGAGGGTGTTAATAGAGGCTTACACCAAGCCATACACGCGGTTATAAAGGAGACGCCCATTGGTAGTGCAAGTGACTCTCTCATGAGTCGAGGGTGATGATGAGGAGAGGCTCATACTGAGCCATATATGGTAACGAGCATGGCTTACTCTGGGCATTGTGCGTTGATGAAGAAGGCTTACGATAAGCTCTGGTTGGTTTCTAAGCGGTTTCTGAGGGGATCATATTAGGCTTGAGACGAAGGTGTGATGAGGAAGAACCATACCAGGTCCTGGACAGTGATGAGAGAGGACCACGCTATTATCTGTGATGGTGAAGAGGGAAGGTCAGACTAGAGTGTGACGTATGAAGAGGAAGAACCATACCGATCCATGAACAATGATAAAGAGGAATCACATTAGACTTAAGACAGTGATGAGGAATGATCACACTGGGACCTAAACGATGAAGAAGCAGGATCACATCATCTTAGACGGTGATGAGAGATCACACTAGTATGGTGGTAAAAAAGATTCAAAGAGAAACAACAGATAATTGCAGGTTAGTTTGGGAGACCGTAAAAATGAGAAGATTTAAAAGTTAAATGTACACGAAATTAAGAAAATGAATGGTAACAAAGGAGTGAGGCAGGAATGTGTAGATGTTAATCATATTACAGAGCAGCTAGTGAAATTAGTTTCCCTTAGGTCCCTGTGACTGGATGGGATATTGGGATAGACCCACATAAATCACAAGACTGAGTATGATATTTAGGCCTAGGGTGAATCAAGGAGTGACTGGATGGAGAGGTCAGCGCCCCTAAAAGGAAAAAAAAGAAAGATGATTGAAGGTACAATTATCTCGATGGTATTACATGGATTTAAGTCCTGCGGTTTAAACACAAAGGATCGGGAGAGGGAATATGTGCTAAATGAAATACCGTAGGAGGATATATGTTGTCAGGCAAGAGATCGGGTGGGAAATGGTAGTGTCAGGGAGAGATGTGTGAGAAGGAACGTCGTCTGGCAGAGGGGGTCGACCAGAGTATGCTGAATGGGTTAGCTATCTGCAGAGGATGGGTGAGAAAAAACTGACAAAGATCATCAATTTCTTAAAAGCATAGGGACGAGGGTGAAAGGGACAAAGAGGAGCTGATGGGAAGCTGAGGTACCGGGGCCTGAGCATTATGGAGACGGGAGGAGCGTGATGTAGCTCAAAACAACTGAACTGTTGAGGTGTTCGAGAGGCGAGGGAGATGGGGAGTGAGGAGATAGAGATCGACTCGTTGTAAGAGGGTTGAACCCCCTAAAAATTGCGAAGCGGTCGAGATAAACCGTGGTGTAACCCGTGAGGTTTGACTGTGGCTGACTTACTCTTGTTTCAATGTATTTACATGATAGCTAAAGGGTGACTGGATGTATGCAGATGTGGCTAACATTCTTCCGTTTTTAATGGTACCTCGGTAAAGCAGAAAAAGTCATCAGGTATGGAAAAGAAATCAATCAAACTTTATGAAAAATACTCGGAAGAATCAATCTAAAATATACCCAAGGAGTTTCTTTTACGCAAACAAATAACATTTGAGAGAAGGATAGGATCCTTACAGACGATGAAGATTCTACATATGACCAATGAGTTTCGAGGGAAATATTTCGAGGATTGGATATACTGAAAAAAACAGTTAAAACAAATGTCATATCAATTAGTTTTTTTCTTTTTCCTTCTGTGTCCGTCAGTATATTTCTCCTCTTTCTGTCGTTGTTTCAGTGAAATTGTGTGAGAATAATGATATACAACACGTATTCCTAAGTTTACGGGAAAGTACAGTTTTCTCTCCAATATATTGTAAACTGAATTGATGATCATTTCTATTGAATTTTACATTAGATTTTTAAGTCAGTTGTTACCTACCGCTCGTCTCCCATAAAAGAATTATTAGGTATTGAATATCAAAAACACAAAAGAGGCCTCGGATCATTGGACCGTGATGTGTATATGCCAAAGTTCAGGGCCGTTAGCAGAGGAATAAAAGATCGCTGCCAAACTCGAATTGATAACGAGGTAAAAGAAATACGAAAGCGGGGAAAGAATGAAGGAAATCCTTCTCACTATCGTTCCATGATGTTTGAGTTCAGACTGTGTAATAACTGAACAGAAAACTTCCATTGAATACCGGAGCAAATGAGACTGAAAAGAGATGTAGTATATGTTAAATGCAATATGTTATAGTGTGATATGAGCTGTTCACCCTACGAACGAGACGATTGGCATCTTCCAGACCGCTGTAGTTTGTGACCGCATGTTTGAGCCAAGACCCGAAGGAGGATCTTAGTCATCAGGCACCTTAAATGACATCTGGAGCTAGGGGAACTTTAGTTATTAAGCATCTTAACACATTTCCGAGGTTCGAATATTACAGCTGAGGATGAAAGCAAAACCTCCTCTAGTCTAGTGCTCAAAGCAAAGGGGACATGACGAAGGAACGAGAGCCTTCAGGAATCACCAACACAGACGACCCCCGTACGATCTTGTGTCAGGTGGCAATGAGCGCCGAATTACTTCAATAAAAGTCGAGTTAAGGGGAAATGATAAAATCCAGTCCAGCTGGGATCAAATGGCCTACGAGCCTGATGAGAGACAATGAGGTGGTGTTACAGGATACCGAGCTCATCTCTTGTCTTCAGGGAGTTAATTAACGTACAACTCTCCTATGGGAGAGGAGACAGGATTTATTTTACTGAGGTGCTCCTCCATTGGAGCCTGGATTAAATCGCCAAACTTAGAAACACATATCTAAAGGTGTAAATTTATTTCTAGCCACCGAGGTACAACCCCGTCTGTACCTACAACTTATCTTTTACAAGTTATTTTTGTTGTGGGACTTTATGTGAATGCTCTTCGTAAATGTAAATAGATGATATGAACCACTTTACTTTCATCTTACATTCTGACTACATTATGTGATATATTTAATACATTTGTCAGCTATGAACAATGGCGTTAAAAACAATGCTGAGAATCGTTTATGAAGAAGTGATCCTGTAAATGATTTACAGTCTTGTTTCGATTGATGGTTTCCAAAAATCTTCCAATTGCAGTCGTTAAATCAACAGAATTCGTTCTTTGTCTGTTTCTGGTGCTATTTTGATATGCGGGGAAAAAATATTCCGTGGTGAATTAATCATCATACCCAAAAATACATCTCAGAAAATGGATGTCAAAATGAAGTAAGAATTCATAAACAAAGAAAACACTCAAAAAAGTTTATTGGTTGAACATAATACAAATTTTAGCCATCACTTTTGAAAGACGTGAGAGAGAAGTCGTGAATCGTTATTCATATGGTATCAGTGATGCTGCTAATCAGTTTTCTATGTCTAATTTCCATCTATGCCTTATGAGTGTACAAATTACCTACATATTCATCCTTATACTAGTGTTAACAGGGTAATCAGAATCTCCCTGCCGTAAATGCAATTGACTGTGATGGCAAGAATTTTCGTGTCAAGAATAAACAATCTGTGGAAATGTATCACAAGCTGATGCTTATTCATATGTAGTTATTATCGTCCTTAGTACTGAGTCCTATAACATAAAGGCCCAGTTACTTGTATGGATTACTATGGTCACATCTGAAGAGGTTCTAGCTCCACGACTGTGCATGACAGTCGAGTCTTTGTCACTCCAACGTCTATCTTCCCAGTGTCTCCTTAAAGATAAACCCAATATGCCTTTGCCTCGGAATGAGCTGCCTTTCGTTCTTCTATATACTACATGGATTTCCAGCCCCCAAACAGGCTGCTTGTATGCCTCCGCCGTTAGATATATTACACAGCAATCACCAGCAACTGTAGTATATGATTACTATGTGGCAACTCAAGATTATGATGTATACTTCTCTACCCACACCGGTAAGCTTCGAAATATTTCCCTTGTCTTTCCTCACAACAATGACGTCTTCCTTTTAACAACAAAGGCTGTCATCTCGATTTTTTCAATTCTCCTTTGCTACTTTCTTTCACGATTTTAACGTTTCAAGGCATGATCAGCAATGATGAGAACTTCTCTTCAAGACAAGAACCTCTGACACACTAAGAGGCATTGATATATTTATATACTTTTTTCGGTGCCTATAAAAGAGCGAAACATAATAATATCATCTGCTGTAGCGAGTGATGGAGTACCAATGGACAACACAAATATCTTGTTTAATATCGGTATGTCACTGGTCACAGTCTGGTAAATGGAAACGTCAGATGGCAAAGTTATGGAATATTGCTACTCAGCACAATGCTCATGTTTTACCGTCGATCAAGCGGGGAAAGAAAGTTAGAAAGTTAGAACAGATTGGAAGGAGAGAGAGAGAGGCGTGGTTGTGTGACCCCGCAACCACGTAGCAGATAGGGCAAGGTGATGCATTTTGTATGTTTTTTACTGGAATTAACGAAGCGGTGTCTATTGTAACTATACAAAACCAAAGCCATCCATTCAAATCGATTGATATGGACATGGACATGATGTTGCTACTGTCCTGTACCTCGGACAAACCGCATGCACTGTCAACCAGGCGTGTTGTTGCTATTACTACCATCAGTTTCTGGAAACCTTGCTGACAACAGCATCACATGCGATCGTCCGTTCATCGTGGTTGTGCTATCAACAGTGTGATAAGCGAGCGGATTCACCTGATCTCAACCAGTCGCTCTGTTTCCGAAAATATTTCTAGGAAACTTTGAGGAACTTTAATGAAGGGGAAGTGTTGCTGACATCAGTCAGAGATCACACTATAACTATTACTGTAGTCATGCATACTGCTGTTGCTACCAGTCGATATCTTTAACTGAATGGTTTTTGCTGACACCAGTTTCAAGTGATTTTTTTTCGGTAATATGTAAAAGACTAGCTAATGGAACTCGAACCACATCTCAGCACTCTTGCGGATGATGCCAAAGTTATACGAGAAATATGTTGTATTTACGATTGCAGCACCCTACAAGGTGACCTGGATATATCCATAGCCAAAGAAATTCTCATCCAGCAAATGTTGTGTTATGATGGAAAAACAATGAAACTAAGCTTGATTATGACTATCCCTTTGCATGAGGCAAGCTAGATGAATCTACCTCATATTCACCGTCGAGGGTACTAAACCGGGTTTCGTAAACATACTAAGCACACAAAAGTTTGACCCATATCAAAAGTAAGCGTGAATGATTTGATCTCACTTGAGAACATATGATGAGATATTAACATTGTCAAACTGTGAGTATATAGTATAAGATTAACAGCAAAAGGAAAAAACATACTTTCTGAAAGAATTTCTTACTATCTCTTTCTAGGAATCCTCAGTGTTCTCACTGTTCTCCACGTCTCGTTTCCAAACAGAGAGGGTAAACATCTGTGTGTCTGCTTTAGTTTAATCAGGAGAGTGTCACGGTGAACGCAATGGTCAACGAAAAAGAAAAAAACTTATTTCGGTCTCAGTTTATTCATGCGGGTTTCAGCGACAGCGCCGTCAGCTGAGGAGACTCGTTCTGGTTTGGTGCTTTCTCTCGACGACATCTCATTTGGTCGAGTGCGATGACTGTTGACGCGAGGGGTCATCATTCTGGTCCCCCATGGGTTTTATGAACCTCGGTCACATTCATGCAGGAAGTTTACGAGGTGTGAAGTGGTGCTCTCGCAGCCCAATGACCTCGACTACTCTCTCCTCAAAGAGTGAAAGAAAATGTCTCCGTTCCTGAGAAGGAGGAGCCAGTAATAACAGTTTCCAATCGGCTGAGGTCTTCTAACAGAACCCTCAGACATTGCAGAGATGTTCCTTCGTGCATCAAGCTGAAAGCAACCTGTCGTTTACATCATAGATTAATCTGTATTAACCTACTTCAGTGTGTCTTAAACTATGTGCCACGGGATGATAGCAGAGGAGTCGCGAGCTGTGATTAAACATGTGACGATAAGGAATATCGGATAGCCATAAGACGCTCATGAAGAACGTATTGACTCCTGTGCATTCCTGCTTCATCTACTTGTGCTACGGTGAGTGAACATCACTCCTTAAACAATCCTACGCTTTTCAATTATTTTATTTTGCATCGTAGCTCTGCATCCCTCTGCATGGTATAGTTAACTCAACATGATTTTTCTTCAACAAGATTTACCAATAAGAGTGTCTGAAAGCAACATAAAAGATATGTTTATGGATGCAGGTAGAGGGGATGATGATCTTGTCCAAGTCCACGACTGACATTATTTGCGTCTCTCCGCACCATGCTCCGTGTCTCTGATCTCTGATATCACAAACAGCTTCGAAAGGAACCAATGGTCTATTGCTGCTTGTGTTGCTTTTTATCCCATTGGAGAAAGAATATCAACTTTAATGTACACCTTTGGCCTATAATGAACTTAGATTACTGTTGATATCTACGTATGAAAACAGAGTTCATGATCGTAGCACCAACCTGTGAGCCCCCTGAGGACCCTTTCTTCAGTTCCAGGTCTGGACACAGCGATGTCTAAATGTTGCTAGCTGTAAGCATAACATTACCATACATTAATCTTTAATCCCATACGTATTTCATAGCAATTGAAAGCACGCCATGGGGCATCCATTTACATATATGTTTTGGACCAAAGCTCCAAAACGGTCGCAACATGAATATTTCAAAGGGGTTTAGATTTTCCTCTTCGTCAAATTGGTTTGAATACCATGGTAGGTGTTAACTTCATTGATCAAATGATTGATATAAGGTGAGAGAGCACCAATGACCTCTTTATATTATATTGTAGATAATTTCCATAGTGTTCAAATGTCATTTGCAAATATAAATAAACGAGGAAGAATGTTTTTTTAAAAGGGCGTTCGATACGTTAGTTGGTATGTATTTACGTTGGCCTGTTGTTCTGTGGGATGCCTTGAGTCGGAGGAGGTAGTAAGCGGCACATACAACCCGACATTAACATTAACAACAAAGCCAAGGGAACGATATGCACATGTTGGTCATCGAATGATTCTTGATATTGCTGACAGTATCGCATTAATGATCACAGGATATTACACGTATGATGAAATCTTCGTTACATGACAGCTCTATTCAAATCCAAAGGACACAAGGGAAACATTTGTGGTGAGGGATGGCTTTTTTGTGACGGTTGCCATTTAGCGTTTCAGCGTAAGATGGATGTTATTGCTTGATTGGAGGATAAGGGAGAAAATAGTGACATGACATGATTGACGAAGATTTTGTCGTTTTAAGATCATAATGAGGAATCAAATCCATTCTTATTACGGTTGAAGAAAAGTCTCTGCTTGATGATTACTTGAGGAATTCGTCAATGTACTGAGGAACATTAATTTACTGAGATGTTGTATTTTACTTTTGTAGGTGATAGTAGATATTCTTCAACATACAAGTCATCAGTGAAGGTAGTTAGTTTAAACATCCAGCTGGTCTTCTATGTCAGACTATGTGAAAATAGGACATTAGATATTAAACGGTGAATCCAGGCATACCTGCCACTGTGCTCCAGAATCTTCTACGTTACAACTGTAAACTGGGTAAACCGTCAGACGTCATGTAATGCTACATGCACCTACTCTGACTCGCCACACTACTGAATAGGATAGATTACTAGAAAACTGAAGAAATAACCTTCCACTGTGCGGATGAGAACAACGACAAAATTAGGCAACGATCTTTTAAAAAAAAGATGTATAAGAAGCACTTTTGTAAAATACGAGTGGTGAATGATTGGAATAGAATGATTAAAAACATGATTAACGCAGCAGAAGATATTAATGTAAAAGGTTGTGTGATATCAGCTAATGTCCAAGGGATGGGGCCCCACTAGTGTGAAACTCCTCCTTGGCTAAGGCTGTTGTGGTTGTACTGATGCACACAAATGAGTAGAAGACATAATACATATATATATACAATATTAAGAGATAGGGCAACATGGATAGCAATCACACACACACACACACACACCCCTCACTGAAGCAATCCACTAGAAATACAGACATTCCCTTACCTGCTAAGTATTATATTTTGAAAATGTAACTATGAAATCAAAACTGCATGAAAAGACTAACTGTTAATGTTGCTTTGCAGGACTGCAGTGTTGTCATTCATCGAATGTCTAATCACCACCACCGTTACAAAACTGAGTCTGGTAACGTCGTGACGTCAATGATGAGCCACGTACGCATGTGAGTGTTATTCTACCTTCAGTATTCCAGACTTTACAATATTGTTGCATGTTTTCTTTTTTAATGGCTAAAGATCCCCATGATGTGGAAAGACTTGTATGTACAATCAACAGCAGGCGTTGCCATGGAACTCCGCGGTAAGTTGACAATATGACGAAATTCACATATTGCTAGGGTATAGTTATCTTATCTACGACGGGATCCTCAGATTCATAGT
>JAUUDZ010042347.1:0-10697 GCA_032361705.1 Panulirus versicolor | reverse complement strand
GCTGTGGTTTCGGTGCATTATACATGAAAGCTAGAGACTGAGTGTGAACGAATGTGGCCTTTGTTGTCTTTTCCTAGCACATGTGGGGGGAGGGGTTTTTCATTTCATGCGTGGTGGGGTGGCAACAGGAATGAATAAGGGCAGACAGTATGAATTATGTACATGTGTATATATGTATATGTCTGTATGTGTATATATACATGTATACGTTGAGATGTATAGAATGTATATGTGCTGTGTGTGGACGTGTATGTATATACATGTGGGAGGGTTGGTCCATTCTTTCATCTGTTTCCTTGCGCTACCTCGCTAACACGGGCGACAGTGACACAGTATAATAAAATAAAATAATAATGTACAAGAAAATGAAAATCAGCATTTTTGAATGTGTTCATTTGTGAAGTACTTGAGTTACTGTGTTCATGTGCAATATCTCATGCAACAGTTGAACATTTTAAAGTATCCCATCTTATGACATAAAACCTGAGTCTCACATTAAGAGAAGAGGGCGAGTCACTGAGTTACAGAAATTAATGTTTTCATTATTCTTCTATATTCCTGTGCCTTGTGGCATAAGAATGCATTGCAGCTTCATCTTCCAGAGCTTTTATGTTGTTATTTTCATAGTATACTTCTAAAAAACCTGGCTAGTTTTGAATTAATAAAGATTACCATTTTGCTTCTCAAAGACTGGCTTGAATACTTTGTTTTAGATGAGTTCCAGTTATGTAAAATTTTATTTCATGTTAATAAGGAGAAGTAAAAATTAGTTTCTTTTGTAACCAAGTGATACATGAAAAATTATTACTTGAGATTCCATTGCTTGATATTTTTACCTTATAGTAACTAATGAAAAGCATACTTTAGCTTTTGATGTAAAAGTTTTCTTGTATAAGTGAATTCTTTGTTCATTCTGCAGATGAGAATAATGTGAAATGTATACAAGTAATTTTGCAGATAGTACAAATCAGAAGTTTAAGATTATCATATTGTAGTGATTATACATCTATATGGTAGGTAGTAGCTGATAGGCAGACAGCAACCAGGGAGTTACATTACCAGTATTACCTGCCTGGATATCAGGTAAGTTAATGATAGCTGCGTAGTGAGCCAGCAATTCTACGGTTGTCAAGTTGCAATCCTCAGATCCAGGTAGGTGTCTTTCTCCCTCACCCAAATGTGGACTACTGGCATTTTGTCCACAAACATACAGTCTCTCCTTGTCATATACAACACTTGACAACACTTAACTCATAAACCTCATTCTTTGTAACTAGATTTTCCTGTTGTGAGTACCATGTGCCAGCCCTGTGTTTTGACAAAATGATAGGAGCAATAGATAGAAGTAGTAGATAGGAACATTTAAGTAGGAGCATTACATAGAAACATTAGATAGAAGTAGTCAGCAGGAACATTAGGTAGGAGCCTTGGCAAACAATGCCCTAGACTTGCCCTTTGCCAGTGGCCTGTTAAGGGTGAGGCACAAAAGGCTAAGAAGCAGTGCTGGAGTTCTCTAGTTATGGAGAGTCTATTGCCATGGCCACCCCCTTGAGGGAGTCCCAGAAGGGAAAAGGCATTAGAGATATAGATAAAAGACTGGCTTGAAATCCACACTATTGCTTGTGTTATTATGTGTTCAAGTACAGTCTCATGTAAGTAACAGATAAAAACCTTTTAAAGCATTCCTTCTCATTCCATAAGACCTGGGTCTTACAGTGGGAAAAAGAAGGCGAGTGGGTGAAACAGGGAAATCAAGGTCTTCATTACTCTATCATATTCCTGTCATGTAGCATACAAATATACTGCAGTTTCATCCTACAAAGGTTTTATGTTGTCATTTTCATAGTATGCTTCTGAACACCTGGCTATATTTGAAAAAATAAAAATAATCACTTTGTTTCTCAAAAATTGGCTTGAAATCCTCACCACTCATCTCAAGGAGTTTATGAATAGCTTTATGGTTATCTTATTGCCAAATAACAGCTGAACACTATGCTCCAATCCATAACCCATCACTGGCTGAGTATGGCACTAAGCTCTTTCCTCCCAAGTGCTACAAGTCTTCATGTCTGTTGGTGCCTGAGACCTTAATTCTTCAAGCAATACGAGGGAACAAGTGTGTAAATACCAAATTGTTCAACTGGGGAGGACAACTTACATTTGTGTATCATACACGCTTTTAAATATCTTCTTTGCTTAGCCTTTTCAACATGTCTATTAATCTTATTGAAGAACTGTTTCTTGAGAGTGCTACATCCTCAAGTGTGTTCCTGTGTGTAATCACATATTTGTACTGTACAGGGAGGGACTTTTACAATCTAGGGAGCCCTGTCTAGTGAACAGTCTCTACAATCATGCAACTTCTCAAATTCATGTATATTGTATGTGTGTACAAAGTGTTTGTTCATTTCATTCCATTCATTCACCATTCTTACACTTTAAACTTCTTTTACTTCACATCTTTTTTTCTGAACAAGTTTTTGCTTAATTCCATGGTATGTTCTGAAGTTGTTTTGTGTGTGTATATGTAATTACCCATCTGTTTGGTACAGGAAGGGAGTTCATCACTTGTGTGAGCCTCATCTCTTGAGTAATCTCTATTATCATACAACTTCTTAACCTCTGAATGCTATCCACATTCACAGTTTCATTATTCAGCGTATGCCTTTTTTTTGTGTTGAATGCCCTTTCATTTAAAACTACATTTTCAAACTCTTTAAGCTATATTCATCCTCTCTAGGTTTTTTTTTTCATGCTTTACTGTATACAGATAAAACCATCCATACCTAGCATCCACCAAAACATATCACACTTCATTTCTAATTTCAGCCCAAATTATCAACCTCAGGAACCACAAAACTGAAGACAAAAGTCTTCAAAACAATGTCACAATATGAAAGAACACTTTCAGGCCTGCTTGTGACTTTACATTGTCAACCTTTTACTCTTCCCTAATGAGTTGGTTCACCCTGCTTCTGTGACTCACGAAAATATCACATTATAATGTCTAAGACTGACAAATGAGTTACTTATTTTGAAAAATATGATGTGGGGTAAAAGAAATGTAGCAGTGTGGCAAAACAGACAAATTTCTACTTTGACTCTACATCAGTGACATGCAAAATCCTAAATGGAAGGCTACATATGTGTTCTATGAGCAATCTCCAAAAAAGGAAAACAGTTATAATGACATGCATACTTAGCATGCACTTTCATTGGAGTTTGGGCATATGTTTAAAAACTACATACAGCATTACACATGACAGCTAGAAAATGGATGTGGGCTGACAAGGCCTTTTGTTTGTCAGTTCCTGGCACTACCTTGCTAACAGGGGAAACAGCAAACAAGGATGAAAAAAATGTATATTGATAATAAAGAAGACTGAAATGTCTGAAGTATGCAGGACCTTGGAAAATTTAAGGTACCTGCAACTGGTTACAGAGCAGCCTCTCTACAGATTGTGCATTATATGAAGGGATCTAAAATACACCACTGGCAAAGAAGCAAACCAGAATTGTATAGCCACTCAAATGAAAGTGCAATATCATAATAATGATTTCCCTATAAACATACAATTAATTAATCCTTTTAAAAGAATAATGTTTATATGGAGTGTAAACTGCCCGAATAAAAAATACAATTCACAATATGTATCACTGTGTGTACCTCGGTACATCTAAAATTGTTCACAGGGTACATGTAAGTAACTGACTCTCTAGCTAACAGAGCACCAATTTGGTAGTTTTCCAAATGATGTAATCTTTCTGACATGCATTGTGACTTGTTCTTCCTCTAATACAGCGGCTAGCTTGATTTCAAACTGCACTATTTGGAAACAATAATAAATATCACTAAAACAAAAAATAAATGTACATTCATGCATTTGTTATTACATGGAAAAGTTAAAGATGTAATTAATTAATATCTCTTACCAAAGAGTAATTTAGGCTATCTGTTACATAGTATTATAACACAGATCTTATATGCATTTATACCATCACATGAAACTAGTAACTATTATTCCTAAATTCAAGATTTTGAAAAAAAAGAAAGCAATGCTTCACCTGCAACTAAGACTTCTTATGCGACCAAAGAGGATCCAGTCCACTGAGTGAGTTACCAGGATCATCACTTTTTTAAAGCTCCACCTGGAGTTTCAAAAGTTTCCTTTGAAATCTTGCTAGGCTTTCCCACTGAAGGTGGGTCTAGCTTGAACCGCTGTGGGACCAGACTTGCAACTAAACTTGGAGGAAGAGATGAAAAACTTGAATCTAAAGTCCCACTAGTCTTATCTGGCTGGCTACTAAAGTCAACTCCAAAGGCACTACCACCAGCATTATCAATAGAAGCAGTAGCCTCGGAACCCAACACTGCTCAAGGCTCCAGGTCATTATGTCATTCTGTCCATCCTTCATCAACTGTTCCCCACCAATAGAAGATCTATTACTGAGCTGAGATGCAACAGAATTACTGCAGGAGCACTCATCTTCACTTCCAGACCTACCACCTTCTTGATCTGAAGGATAAACCAATAAAATTAGAAATATCAAAAAAAGGTTTAATTTTGTTTGCTTTTTTTTTCCAGAGCCAAAAATCAATCTGCGCAGGATTCTTGAGCCATCTGATTTAGTATAACCAAAGAAAATGGCTTAAATACATTATGGAGTGGCATGAATAAACATGCAACACTTCCTTTCTCCCTCCTTAACTATTTAACCCTTTACTGCTGGCCCTCATCATCTGATATGATTATAAGACATAAGCTTCACATGCCTAGTTCAGTCCATTGACAGCACATCAACCCTGTATACCACATCATTCCAATCCATTCTATACAATGCAAACCTTTCAACTTCCTGAATGATCAGGCCCGAAAACCTTTTTCATTCCATCCTTCCATCTCCAATTTGGTTTCCACGTTCTCCTTGTTCCCTCCACCTCTGACAAATATATCCTCTCGGTCAACCTTTCCTCACTCATTCTCCTTCTGTGTCCAAACCATTTTTGCACAACCTCTTCAGCTCTCTAAACCACACTTTTTTCATTAACACAGCTCTCTCTCACCCTTTCATTACTTACTCAATCAAACCACCTTACATCACATTGTCCTCAAACAATCAATGTCCCACACCCACCCTCCTTCAAACAGTTTTAACAATAGCCCATGCTTTGCATCTATCCAATAATGTTGGGACTACTATATGTACTTTCAAATATACCCATTTATACCATCCCAGATAATGATCTGCACATTCTTCAATACTCTAAGAACCTTTGCCCTCACCCACCCTATGACTCACTTCTGCTTCCATGACTCCATTTGCCGCCATGTTCACTCCCAGGTATCTAAAACACCTCATCTACTCTAATTTTTCTCCATTCAAACTCACATCCAAACTAATCTGTCACATTTACTCTCAACTTCCTCCTTTCAAACACCCTTCCAACCTTGGTCACAAACTTCTCCAGTTTCACATTTGAATCTTCCACCAGTGCTGTATCATCAGCAAAACAACAACTGATTCACTTTTTAGGCCCTCTCATCTCAGCAGTCTGCATACTCGACCCTCTTTCCAAAAGTTTTATATTTACTTCCCTCATCACCTAATCCATAAACAAAATACACCCCTGCCACATACCAACCTTCAACTGGTACCATTAACTCTCCTCTCTTTATACTCATACACATGCTTTACACCCCTCATAAAAAGTTCTTACTGCTTCTAGCAGCTTTCCTCCTGCACTGTATATTCTCAAGACCTTCCACAAAGCAACTCTATCAACCCTATCATAAGCTTTCTCTAGATCCATCCATGCCACATAAAAAATCCACCCATTTCTCTGAATACTTTTTATACACATTCTTCAATGCAAACATCTGATCCTTTAACACTTCTGAAACCACACTGTTCTTCCCCAATTGGATGCTGTGAATATACCTTCACTCTCTCTATCACTACCCTCCAATACAACTTACCAGTGCACTCAACAAACTTATACCTCTTTAGTTTGAATACTCAACTTTATCCACCTTGCCTTTATACAAAGGCACTATACAGGCATTCTGCCAATCCTCTAGCACCTCTCGTGATCCATACAAACACTGAAAATCTCAACTAGCCAATTACAAACACAGTCACTCCCTTTCCTAATAAATTCAAGTGCAATACCATCCACTCCAGTCACCTTGCCACATTTCATCTTTCATAAGGCTTTCACCACCTCTTCCTTCTTCACCAAACTACTCTCCACAACTCTCTCACATCAAACATCACTCCAACCCAAAGATCCTACATATGCCACCCCTATCACCAAATGCATTCAACAATTCTTCAAAATACTCACTCCATCTCTTCCTCACTTCATGCTACCAGTTACTACTTCCCCTCTTGCTTCCACCAATGTTCCTATTTGCTCTCTTGTTTTTTTTTACACATTATCAACCTCCTTTCACAACATTTCTCCTTAAAGTTTATTGATATTCACTCACCCCACTTTCATTTGCCCTCTTTTTCAACCGTGGCATCTTCCTCTTGACCCCCTGCTGCTTTCTCTAAATACCTCCCATCTCTCACCCACTTCCCCTGCTTTGTTTACTCACCTTTTGCCACTCTACACAGAATCTCTCCTGGTATCTATTCCCACAAGTCTGTTTTCCAAGCTAACCTACTTTCACCAACCCCTTTTCACTAATATTTTCACTTCTCCCAAAACCTTTACAAATATTTACCCTTGCCTCCACAAGGAAGTGATAAGACGTCCTACCAGCTGCCCCTCTCAGCACATTTACATCCAAAAGTCTCTCTTTTACGTGCCCATCCATTACTATGTGATCCAACAATACACACTGACCATCTTTCATACTCACATATGTATACTTGTGTATGTCCCTTTTTTTAAACCAGGTATTCCTAATCTCCAGTCCTTTTACAGCACACAAACAACAAGCTGTTAACCATTTCCATCCACATTACCGTATGCCCCCCATGTTATACCCTCCACTGCCACATCACTCACCTTCACTCAAATTACGCATCACTAACACCCAGTCTCTCCCACCAAAACTGCTGACACATTCGATCAGCATTCCCCAAACCCCTTGCCTCTCATCATCTTTCTTCTCATGGCCATGTGCAAAAGCAATAATAATCTCTCATTTTTCACCCTCCACTAGCAGTTTACCCACATCAATATAGAATTTACTTTCTTACACTCTATCACAAACCACCACAAATTCTGCTTCAGTAGTGCTATTCCCCCCTTAGCTCTAGTCCTCTCATCAACCCTTGAGTTAATTCAACCAATTACTTAACTTCAATTACTTCATAAGGAAATTCCAAACCTTTCAGATGTTAGATAAAGCTGACACCATCCTAAATTCTTAGTTGCACCATAAGTGTCTGAAGTGCTTCCAAGTCTTTTATGTTCAATGTGAACACCAACATGACATCCGAATATAATTGTTGCAATCACAACTACATCTATCATTCGATGGACCAAAAGAGATTGACTTCTAATGCCAGATCAGAGACTGAAAGGATTTATCCATATACAAATGGTAGGAAAACGGATTTTTTTTTCGCTTTGTTCTACAACTTTGCACATAAAAGCAAAGTCAGGACTAAGTTACCACCTCTAAGAAAGAATAAATAATTCAAATAAAAAATCTGTTAAACTTAGAGTTACTGGTAGTTAAATGTGCCCACTACCATGCAAACCTTAACAATGTACATTTATAATATATCCACAAATATCAAGAACTAAGCATCAGATATTTTTGCAACCTAATGAACTTTAAGGAATTACATGAATTTGTTTCCTATCAAAAATATGGTCAAATACTTTGGTAACCACTTCCATTTACAAATGATATATGTTCAATGATCAATGTTTGAATCATATCTAATACTATCAGCAAATATACCTAATTTTATAGAACATTTACTGATTATCAGAATAACAGTCCCGCTTATTCCAGTCCTTTCACACAATTACCCAGGTTTGACATGTGACTGAATTCAAATCTTTCTAGTGCAATTAACCTTTGTATTCTTAGTTAAGTAATCTGGTATAAGTCTATTTATGATTTTTTCAATTATTCTAGGATTCTAACATTTTTCATTTTCGAAGCCTCTACATACACCACCTCAATTCAAATGCTGAAAATGGCTAACTGAGAATAAAACGAGTTGTGAACTCTTGAAAACAATTTCTTCTTATAAAGGGGGCTCGTGAGCAAGCATTATGAGAGTCCTCCCTCCTTTGGAAATAATAAAAAAAATTCCAAAAATAATAATTCCAGAGGAGAATCACATTGTCCTCGCCAATGTCACCATTTAAGGAACAAGGCTTCTGAAATATGATCAAATCCAGATGTACTGAGCCTATTCACTGCATTCATTTCCAAAAAAGCCCAAACTAAACTAAAAGAATCAGAAATGGTGTAGAGAAGAAAAGAAGGGTCAGAAGTAAAAGACATGCTAAACAGTTTCCTCTGTGGGAAGAAATAAGCCCAAACAAGCTCAAAGTTTGATTTCTTTCTTAAGACAGCACAAGCAAAGGATATGAGAGCAATGGAGGTTGGTATGAAAACCTCAAATACGGCATACGAATGAAGTAATAAGCAGTGTAGTATGAAGGAGCTCCTGGCAAACCACTGAGCTTTGAACAGGGAGTGTCCACAGACACAGCCTCAAGGAACAATAGACAAGGTGTCATCTGAGCCCCTCAGTGCAAAGGATGTCAGCTGTAGGATTACTTGAGATTAATTCTTCATCTAACTGTAAGCATTTCCTGAAGCACAAATTCGCAACAAGGTGTAAATAGGTAAGGTACACATAACCTTACCCGGACTATGGAACTGAAGAAAGAAAAGAAAAGGCACATGCCTCCTGAGGTGGTGGCCTCTAACTCTGTTCTACAAACTCTTGAAAGTTCCTCCAATCTGACTCTGTTCTCTATACAATGCTTCTTCTAAAGACAGGTACATGGACTGGATCATAGGAACCCCCTCCCTCCACCTTAAACACAGACACACACACACAAAAAAAAAAAGAAAAAAAAAAAAAAAAATGCAACCACTCCCAAAAGCATCAAAAGCCCGGATGCATGAGTTAATTGGGCCATATCCTAAAGGTATTTGACAGACACTAGAAGACTAAAGTACCATGCTAACAGATCATCTCCACAGTGTCTGGAAGGAGAAGAGGTTAGTCCACCCCTTGGACAGGAGCGCAATGGACCACTGTAGTACTATGAATGATAAAACAAGTGTTTTTTCCCCAAAGATGATGAATAAGAGAAGTATTTCTGTCTGAGAGACCCTCACCTACATGACCTTCTGATGAGTAACAATTCATCCTTTATCATCATCTCAGGCGAATAAAATGGGAAAAGCGGATTTTACGCACATCCACGACAACCATCATACATACTAATACTTTAATTCCTGGCAATATGCAAAAAGGTCCCTTTTGGAGGGTGGAGATCTGTTTATGAAAAGTACAATCACTTTAAAATAGCTTTGTTTAGTGGGAAAGTAGAATTTCCCACAATCCTTTAAATTCATCCTTTTGAAGCTCAGTCAAGCACAATGGAGTGAGCTTCTAAAAGACAGAGAGAATATTCTCACAAGTTACCTTGACACTGTAATGTATGCTGGTATATGAGTCATTACTTTGCCTGATTCACCAGATAATTCCATGCCTGGAGAAACAAGTGTCAAGTATCAATGACTCCAATGTCCTCCACAGTAGGCATGACTTAGTGGCCATCAAGGTATGCCAAAATGTTCAATTTTCTGAGAGAATGTAAGAATGAGATCATGATGCAAGGCTTAGGCCAAAAAGGATGGCTGCAAAATGCCCATGTCTTCGTTTCCACCTTAAAAGCCTACACTCTAAGGGTGGAGGGATGGGGATGTGCAAGTATGTATCCTGTAAACTGAAACCTAATGTCTGGATATGTAGTAAAAGAGCTATATTTTTTTGCTGAATACTGGTCATCCTTACAAGTTTGGAATAATGAATTTGCTGAAAGTCCACAGGTTAAGGATTATCCAGTCATTGGAAATGCTCTTTCTTGCTGCAGGAAAAAGAATGTTTAAATAGTTTAAGAATTACCTGTTCCTTGGACAAGCTCCTTCTTGTTGCAGGAGAGGATTTTTTTTTTTTTATACATTTGCTGGGATGGCACAGGCAACTGAGGCCCTAATCAAATGCCATCCCATTAACACTATATCTTTTGGAGGGAGGTAAATAACGTGCATAAGACAAGAGAACAAATGGTAACATCAGTGAAGGGAGTTAATGGGAGAGTAATAACAAGTAGTGATGAAGTGATAAGGGGATGGAGTGAATATTTTGAAGGTTTGTTCAATGTGTTTGATGACAAAGTGGCAGATATAGGATGTTTTGGTCGGGGTGGTGTGCGAAGTGAGAGGGTCAGGTAGAATGGTTTGGTAAACAGAGAAGAGGTAGTGAAAGCTTTGTGGAATAAGAAAGCTGGCAAGGCAGGGGGTTTGGATGGTATTGCAGTGGAATCTATTAAAAAAGGGGGTGACTTGTGTTGTTGATTGGTTGGTAAGGATATTCAAAGTATGTATGGATCATGGTGAAGTGCCTGAGGATTGGCGAAATGCAGGCATAGTGCCATTATAAAAAGGCAAAGTGGATAAAGGTGGGTGTTCAAATTACAG
>JAUUDZ010042336.1:0-10697 GCA_032361705.1 Panulirus versicolor | reverse complement strand
TGTCTGAACCATTTTAGTTCATACTCCTCAGTTCTATTTCAACTACTTTTCTTATTACCAAACTTCTCTCATACTCTTTCATTTCTTACTCAATCAGCCCTCCCCACAACTTGTAGTGTCCAGCATTAAACTGGTCTGCTGATGGGTACTGTGTGGAAGACTGCTTGCTTGGAGGCTGGATGGCGCCATGAAGGCTTCTTTGTATGTTGTCTGTTTCCGACATTCATTGGCAGTTAGCACAATTCTCAGTTATGTATTTGACTGTGATACTTTTGCTAAAATGTTGAATATTAAGGTAAATCATAACTGCTTATGAAATATGAGCTAATGAATCTTGAATGAAAGGTAAAAAGAAACTATCAAATTACATAAGATAGCTGGTTAATAGAAAACAAGATAATCATGATAGAAATTAAATAAGTTAAAAGGATGCTGTACAAGTATATGAATTTTTCATGCCATGCTGACGTGCATCCAACTTAATTCCATTTCGAAATCTGACCAGTCAGTCAGAACAGAACTCAGACATATGTCAGGGAGGGGATGTATTAGGAAGACTTTCTGAACATAATTTGCAAGACATGATTATGATGATCATCATCATTATTTTGTAATGTATTAGAAGTTAATCTTGCTGTATTGTAAGGTTTGAGATCAGACATATTCAGATGTGTCTGAAATGTGTGGCACTTAAAAATAACTTTACTTGACTCTGATTTTATATTACGAAGCCATTTTTTTGTACATGTTTTATGATGGCCACTACTAACTTGCCATCTTCTTGCCCAGTCTTACTTCTTGAAAGCTACCTTATAGATACAGTAATTCGCACTGTTTTTAGAGGCTTGTCAGCCTCCATAGCTGAGTTTGTAAACGTGCTGCAATATTGTGGGTCTGAGCCTGTTAGCTTACATGACTTTCACTGTCTGACATATGTATGCATTGTACATAGTTGTCCAGTTTGTTATATACAGATTCGTAACCATGCCTTTCAAGCTTTTCCAAGTGTAAATTATGATGTCTTTTATTTCAGTGTCCCACATATTAGTTTCAGTTTCTTTAGTTGTTCACAACTGTAGTTTTTATATTTGGCAGTAAAAGCAGGCTGTGGATGATCTTTGCTTATTTTCTGTTTTTGTTCATTACAGGTTTTACTGTTTGAAGATGATATTCGGTTTGAACCTTACTTTAGGGAAAAGGTGAAGCATATGTTGCACCAGGCAAATATACTAGTTGACTGGGATCTTATTTATCTTGGTCGTAAAAAGCTGAAAAGTTCAGATGAGCCATGGGTAAGTTTTTTAAATATTATGCCTCTTCCTCAAGGCAAAATTTACAGCCCTTAATGCTTTTAGTGGCATACCAGTGCATTGTTGCCAGATGCTACAGCATAAGCATTTCTTGTACACTGTTCAGTCCATACACAGATGTTAAGGAGGCCTGGTACAAGACCCATGTTCTTATATTATAAACATATCATTATTACTTTATTTTAATGTGACACTCTAGGTTTGTATAATGATGATATTAACAAATGTACCTAGTAACTGTCCAAGTTCTTTATACTGAAATAGCAATTATTATGTAATTTACTGTAATTTATATCAACTTATTTAGTCATTTATTAAAGCAAATTATAGAAAATATTCCCAAGTTAGGTAAAAAAAATATGTAACTATCCTTTGACATGGGTTCTTATGAGAAAAATGGCTTGGCTCAAAACCTTTTCATTTAGAGTCACCCTCTCCAGGAATACAACCTCAACATTAACTTACTCCCTGTACAGTCTTTGTGATATTGCACAAACTAGCTCTCAGGCATTCAGGATACACCCTTCTAAGGAAAGAACCTGATTATTATTGACTACAAAACACTGCATGGCTTTGCAAATTACCTCTTCCTTCAATTAGTTGTTGCAATTCTTAACTATTTATTTATGATACAGAGATTTAATTTTTTTTTACCATATTTCACTTTGATGCAACAAATTTAAAGTAATTCAATATTTATTCTTAAACCCTCAGATTTTGCTGAGGTGATTGCTACAAATTACTTAAGGCAAATGACTAGATAAGGATACGAACATTAGCTTAAAAACTAGACTTGAAAGTGTCCCATTACTAATGGCATGACATTACTTGACCATTTATACTCACCTCTAGAATTAAACTGGGATTCAGTGTTCTTCATGAGACATTTTGCTTCATGGTAAGGGTAGAACGTTGTTAGCAACATGAAGCAGTATGCATTACGTTGGCTTGGGTCAAGGGATCACAGTTGATGAAGGCCCATGCAGATGAAGGATGTTGGACCTTGGAATTTATTTTCTAGTTTCTACCTAATAGAAATTGATGTGAAAGATGTAACTGTAGTACTAAAAAAATATTAGTAATATGCCATTACTTTTAAAACAGGTTGAAGAATCTGACACACTAGTACATGTGAGCTACTCCTACTGGACTCTTTGTTATGTGATAACCCTACGGGGTGCAAAAAAACTACTTGATGGTCAGCCTCTTGGACAGATGGTGCCTGTAGATGAATATATTCCAATTATGTTCAATAAACACCCTGAGGTAAAGATATGTTGTATTTTTGTAAATTATAATGAGTCAGATAAACATTAATTTTGGGCTTTCTTATTAAGATTCTTAAAAGGAAAATGTATGCTGAAAACATACATGTTAGAATGCTGTAAGAAAGTGGTTGATTCATAGTAACATCATTTTTAATAAACTGTCTTTTTGAGAAATGTAGTTATAAGTTTTATGTCCACCAGCTTCCTTTAGCATTAGTCAAGAAACTTGGTTCATTTTTAAACTTGCCAAACATCACTCACATTTTTTATCATGTTATGAATGTGCTCTGCCTGATATTTCTAGGATGTGTTAAATCTGTTCTGAAATGTTATCTTTTGATAGTTCACACAACCCTTTCATAGCTTTTTAAAGGCACTTCAAAGCATCATATAGACATTGTTTACCTTGTTTTATTTGGAAAAGGTCTGTGCTATAACCTCAAGAGGACATACATAAAAAACATGATTTTGGATCCCAAGTTAACACAAACTTTGATACATTGACAGAGAGTATAGTGTTTATTGCTTTTGGCAGAGGTTTCATTGGCATTTGTACCCTTTCTATCGACAGTTTGTATTAGAAAGCCAAATACATTTACTGTCTTATGTCTACTCTTACATAACAAAGTATGAGTCTTAGAATTTTTTTATAGAGAATGTGTTGATATATTTGCAGACTACAACTTAGCTTTGGAAATACCTTTTTATCAAAGTTTTATCTCATGCTTTGTGTCCCATTTCCTGTGTAGCAAGGTATCACCAGGGACAGATGAAAAACATCATTTGTTTGCATCCACTCTCTATATGTCATGTATAATACGTCAAAATTGGAGCACCCCTTTTCCTCAGCCAAGCCTACAGACCTTTCCTACCTGCTTTATATTCCCTGGTTCAGCCCATTGACAGCACATCACCCACTCTGTTCCACATTGCTCCAATTTGCTCTGTCCTGATCATACCTCATACCCTCTGGATGTTTAGGCCCCACTTACTCAAAGCACCTTTCTCCATCCAAACACCTCATTGGTTTCCCCTTCTTGCTTCCTCCACTTCTAATATGTATACCTTTGTAGTCACCCTCTCTTTACTCATCTTTTCCTTATGTTAAAACTATTTCAGCACATCCTCTTTGGATCTCTCATATGTATTCCTCTTACTACCACACCTGTCTCTTACCTTGTCATTTTTATTCAATTAAAAATAATTTTTAACCACTAAAAGAGACTTCCCCGATTGTAGACAGGGTGCAGTGAGGATACACATTGCTTAATTTCCTACCTAAGTGGTTGATTTTCTATAGGTAGAGAGAAGAGACCTGAAATGAGTTACTGTTGGATTTAGGTACATAGCTGCTCTGTGTAATTGAATTGCTAACTACTAATAACCTTTTATTAGCTGTAGCTCTTTAGTCTCTTAAGCTTACTATATAAAATAATGTATTGCCCAAGGTAATGCTGTTGGACAAGATATTTAATGACAAGTACCCAAATTAAGTTTGATTAAAATATCAAGCCTCTTGAGGATATATTTAATTTTCCCACATTTAAGACTGAGGCGTTTATGTATTTTAGTTGATCATGGATATGATATCCTACATTGTAGAGAATGGTACATTTGAAGCATTCACTGAATACTCTGATATAATGCCATGCTATAAATGTTCATTGTCTCTCCTGTCTAACGTTTTTTCCCACTTTAATTTACAGACAGAGTGGATGGAAAGGTTTCCTGTCCGGAATTTAAATGCCTTCTCCGTTTCTCCATTATTTGTATATCCAACACATTATACTGGTGAAGAAGGCTACATAAGTGACACTGAAGAATCTCCCATAATTCATGTTGTAAATCATGCTCCTCCTGCAATGGAATCTACTTTGGAGGGTAAAGGGCTAGAGCTGGAGGTTGGCTTTAATGGATTAGCAAAGGATGAACTGTGAATAGTATAAGAATATATATTGCTCTTTGAAAAACACTTTGTAAGATTTTATGTTGCTTTTTCTAGTGCACAATTTAAGGTACTGTAGTAGAATTTAACCCAGTAATGGGTGAAGCTTATTCTTAATGTTATGTTTGTACAAATTTTCATTATAGTTTAATTATATCACTATTGAAACTTTATAAAAGCTGGATGGTTGATTTCTACTTTGTTTGTACACTTTGTTATAATTTATATGTCATTGTTGAAAAATTATTTAGAAAAGGAAAGAGAGTAATCTCTGAATAACTGAATAGTTTGTTATATTAAAGGGGAAACTTTCATGGTAGTAACAGTAATGAATGAAAAGATGCGAGTAAAAGTAATTAGTTTTTAACACATATTTGTTCACCTGTCATATTCCATTGAGATTTTTGGGAGCTTGGACCATCCAGAATATTCATTAGAATCATAGGATGCTGCATATCTCAGTGGAATCAACCACATAGGCACACCATCCACATGCTTACTTCCTCATTGGGTTTTTATCTTGCATTGTTTTCTCTTGCACCATCATACTTTGTTTTCCCTTGCATCTATTCACATTCTGTAAGGAAGAAGTAAAAGCATTTTTGAAAGAGGAAAAGATTTCATAAGGCCTCTTACCTTACATACTAATTTTTTTTTTTACGTATAATTATAATTTTAATTTTATCCCTGGGAATAAGGAAGAAAGAATACTACCCACATATTCCCTCTATGTTGTAGAAGGTGACTATGAGGGGTGGGAGCAAGGGGCTAGAAATTCTCTCCTCCTATATTACTTTCCAAAGGAAGGAACAGAGAAAGGAGCCTAGTGAGGAATTTTCCCTCTAAGGTTGTCATCTGTTTGCAGGAAATGGCAAATATGTTAGAAAAAATATATGTATTTATATTGTATTGTCACTTTCATACTTCATAACTAGGGCAGAGGTCTGTTAGAAATTTTCAGAATGCCTTTCGTTCCACAAGTTATCATCTCACATATCTTTCTTATCTTTTGCTTCCTACTTTTCCATGAATTTTTAATTTTCATAGATACCATATTCTAATGCAATATTAATTTTTTTCTTTTGTTTGTAAGTGCCAAAGGTCTTTAAAGTTTACTGGCTGACCCATTGCATATAAAAGTGGATTTCAGCAATAAGGACCTTACAAAGGCTGACTACAGTCGGTGCTGCCTGGCAAGCATTTGTGCTTAAGTTATAGGCCAGGTCATCTTGATTATTGGATATTATTGTTAGAGTTCAGCAGACTCAAAAGATCCATGCTTGTTGTGGTTGGGTTATAAGGTATATGGTTTGGGGGTGACAGTCAAGATGAGAGAGTGGTTTACAGATAATCCTTTATGTGCAGAACCCTGTTTTCAGCTCTTTAAGAGAATAATTTTTTTTTATCTGTATTTTGTAAGTGCCCAGGTGATGCATAAACTGGTGATGGGTTCAGCTGTATGAGCAGTAAGGTGAATTTGTTTGTTGACTGGACTCCAAGCTATAATTGTCCCTTGGTGTCTCACTGTCTTTAGCAAGTATGCTTCATAAGGGATATTGCCTTTTAAATTCTTTTTCCTGAAAACTGCATGCCTGTCTAAAGGTTATTTCATGGAGTACAGTGTTCTTAAAAGCTAAATAACAAGCATTTGCCTGTTGCTTTACATACACATTTAGCAAGTTTGCACTCAGGTGTTTTTTAGTAGATTCTTTGGGCATTCCTGTTATGTTAAAAACATAACCTTTGGAGTAGTAGTGCCAAAATATCAGTAAAAGATTCTGCAGAAGTTACCATCCTTTAAACACATGAAACAGTAACTCAATAACTTGTAGTGATTAACTGCTTGTTCTAGTCAAATCTGTGGGATAATTTTGTTTTGCAAAACAGGTTTGCAGCACCTAGTGGTGATTATTGGTTCTAACTGATTTTTAGCTTTATTTATGGATGGAAAAAATATTTTTGAATTTAAATAAAATGGTGATTGGTTTACATAGTAAAGCATGTTGTATTACTTGTTGATTATTGAAATTTAGTACAGAGAGCTCATTGTGTTGGGCTGATATCTTAAGCGATGTAAAAGTACAAATATAACCTAAGTCATCAATTTCGTATTCATTTGTATAGATGTTACTGTTTAGTAACAAAGAACAATTTCTTTACTAAAATAATTTATAATGATGTGTTTCACTTCTTTAAGGTTTAAACCCATTAAACAGTAAAGTTGTTTTGAAGGCACTGAACTGAGTTTTAATATCAAAAGAATCTTATGATTTTAAAAACAAGGAAAAAAATATCTTGGGAGTTTATAGTAAACCTGCTTCAAGTTATCCCTTTATGAGTGAATATTTTGTAGTAAAATTAAGAATACTGAAATTTATGAATGTTTTCTTATTTATGAAGTTTTTATTTATAGGATTTTTTTTACATTGCTTGATAATGTTTATTTGGTCATTATTTTGTAGGTAAATTGGACTATAACGATTTTTTTCATAAACTTGCATGTTTAAAATGTGCAGTTTACCATACATGAAACCTGTTTATTTAGTTTATTTTCTATTTGACCGTAACATGTAGTGTAACCTGTTTACGGAAGTAGATAATTTCTATGTTAAACACCTTTGTTTTTCCTCTTTAGCTGAAGTAACATATTTTCAAAGCTTCTTTATATCTTATTTTTTAACAGATACATGACCCATGTCTTAATCTATAATGGTGCTTACATTTCTTTCCCAGAGTGGGAGTCTCATGAACAACAAGAGATCTCTTGGATTGCAGGTTAAACTCCCCTAAAGCCTTACAATTTTGGTTGGAATTCTCCACATCTTTCAACAGGTTTTTGTGTTTTGGTGTAAGCTAGTTGCTCATTCATGAGGTCCCCTTGGCCAGTCAGTTACAGCCATGGCTCTGACATCACCAGCCTCCCAGAGGTGGTGGATTGAGCTTCTCATGTTCCTTAGAATTTGCTTGATTGATGTCACAGCAACATGATCAGTGAGATAGCTCTGGTTCTGTTTCCTTTGCATGGATCATTTTCCTTTCATTGTTGTCAGATTATCTTTAACAGTTTTAATTACACTGTTCTGTTTTTCTTGACACTGATGAAGCTTTACTGAACTGCTAGATTTACCCGCAGCCTTTGTGGTGCCAATAGTTGTTTTTGCTTTATGAATCTCCCCACCTTTCTTGTTTTCATGCCTTTTCATTTGGAATTACCTTTTCTTAGTTAAGGTTTTAGTAAATGTGCCCTTGGAGGGAAAGCTAGAGATGTAGGGACCAGAACACTTTTGATTCTTATGGAACAACTCTGATTTGAACCATAGGTCCAATATCTGGGGGAAGGCATCAGGCAGTCACCTCCAAACTTTTTTGCCTTTTGACTGTAGCTGGAGTTCTGGTAGACAAAAACACTATCAGAGCATGGCTCTGGGTGATTTTTTCTTTTTTAACTCAAATGGAACTTTTTTCTTCCTTCTTATGACTTGGGCATTGAGGAAGGGACTTGAGGACAGTATACTTTCTCTCGTCTTGAGTTGAATTGAGTGGCTCCAGAAACTTCCCATAGAGACATGGACTGGAGATATTTCACCAAATTGTTTTTTGAGGCCTTCCCATTACTAAACATCATTCATGGAAACCTGCCTAAAGTATAACTGGAGGTTGCAACCTTATGTATTAGTTTACCCATCCTTTCCCAAAGTCTTTTAAAATAGAATTTAAATACAAATGGTTCCTTCTTGCACAGAACAGAACAATTAGAGCTTATACAATCCTTCCCCTTCTCAAATTGCCTTTTTACCCAGAAGTTGACAAGATCTTTTAAACTAAGTAATGTTAGCAAGACCTATTATCCTAACTAGTTATGGACAAATATCTACAACAAGGCCGTGCCCTAACTAAAATATTTTTCTTCTTCACTTCTTATTTCTCTCTCTCATTTACCTCTTATATTTTAGTTAGGGCATGGCCTTATTGTAGATATTTGTCCATAGCTGGAGACTTTAACTAGATGTAGGCTGAGGGTAGAGCATCCTTAATCCCCAGCTATATCTAAGCTTAGGGAACACTTTTTTTAATGTTCTGTTCTTATACTACCCCTCTTCGAGTGATGAACACCCACATAGATAAGTCCATTGCTGTTAAAGGTTCAGAAAGTAAGCTTTGCAGAGCCTTCCTGTATGTAGCAATTATGCCTTTTGTTTCTTCTAGTCCTGTCTCCAGAACCCATACTCTGTCAGTTGCTTCTAGTGATTCTTATATTCCCTTTTTTAATCTTTCTTTCCGTAGCTGATTGTGTTTCTCTTTCATTCTAAATATCATTACCAAGCTGTACATGTCTACTTTTGTTTCAGTCTGTTAGTACTTGATTATACCATGTTATTGACTATTTTTTGAAACCTTTCAACATATGCATCTTGCTTTGTAGCTTATTTAATAACTCACCTTTTTAAAAGAATTAATAACAAATGTTCTTGTCCAATATATCATGCAAAGTATTGATTTTACAGTTTAGTAATAAATGCTTCCTTAAAGCATTTGAAATTTGTATGTCTCCCCAAGTTGTAACTTTTTATATATATCATACTTCCAATCTCTGTCCATCACCCACAAAGGAGATTAGAGATGTGGTGAAATACATGACAATAGCGATTCTTAGAATAAATGAAGGTAATGTGATACACCTGGTGCTATAGTATTGTGTGTTCATATTTTAAGTATTATTTAAGTTGTTATATAGGAGATGGTAATGCAAAGAATATAAAAATTTTCCTCAATGCATGGAACTATTGTTAATCAATGCCTGTCTTCATAATAATTCTTACAGTAGTTTTCATGACAGATTTTCTTCTTTATTTTATGACAAGCATTACAATCATCCATAATTGGAATTTGTGATCTGGTGCATATGCAATTTTTAATAAAATCAAGCAATTTGATTTTTTTTATTAACCAGTTTGCAGAGTTGGCCTGTCCAGTAAAACAAGTTCCTATGGTGGCCATTGACATACTTATGGGTCTTCACGATCTCAGCCTTATGCTAGGGTTTTAACATTTCTTAGGGTAGGGTTATGCTCTGCTGTACAGTCTGAGCAATGCACAGAACAATCAATTACTTGTTGACTGGCATATCTGGTGGAACAAATGTAGTTCCTATTGATGATGTATGCCACAGCAGTGAGCCACTAGTTGATAAAGATCTCTAAACAGTGAGATTGGGATGATTTCAGCATTTTTTTTTTTTTGTGTGTGTGTGTGAATATTGCTCTAACTACATTAAAAAGTAGACTGACAAAATGCAACAATGAATTTCGTCACTTTTGGCTGGAGTTTTACCTTATAATTATAAGATGCCAGTTTTGGATGGTGTTTTCCTGCATAAGACACAATATGATACTGGTGGACATATTGTGTTTTATGGAGAGGATTTGCTTTCACAGCATCAATAAGCAGGTAACAGTGACTCCTGTCTGTTTACCACTAGCATTGGGGTACCCGTCATAATCGCCAGTAATGCACTGGACTTAAAAACATAAGGTGACATCCCCCTCTACGACTACTGTCTCCCATATCTCCCCTGGTGGAGGGGTTCTTCACTTCACCATCAATCAGGGATCTACAATCAACCTATCTGTAATCACAACTGCTACATATCTCAGAACGATTTTAATATGCAATGACAGACAAACAGAAAGGACGATATACAGTCTCTCTATTTTTCCTCTATTTAAGGGTATAATTTGTTTACTGGATATGTAAAGATCGCCAGACGCACAGACAGACAAACTGAATACAGACATGAGCAGCAAGTTCTGCAAAGATTCATGGAAACTACGGTTTAAACCCCTTTCTACAAGGGGAAGGAATAATCATTTTATGTAGCAGATACAGTAGTAAAATTGCAGTGAGGGTGAGAGATACAGATATTTCGCATTAAATAAATGTCAGGAAGTTTATCAAAACATAATAATAAATACAGAAGAGTCGGGATATAGCACAAGATATTTGCCAAAAAAGTATGTGCGCTATATCGGGACATTATTTCCATGTAAATGACAAGTACTCAAAATATACTCAAAATGTAATGGAAATAATGTACCAAATAATAAACAACACATTATCCAATCAGTGAATTTGATACAATATACATAAACAAAGTGACACCACAGGTGTATAAAT
>JAUUDZ010042325.1:0-10697 GCA_032361705.1 Panulirus versicolor | reverse complement strand
GACTGTCTGGCTTGAAGAACGTAAGAGAGAGGCAGGCTGAGAGAGCCTTCAGGGATTGCGAAACCAGAAAGCCTCCAATATCTTAAGACTATGTATGTATGGCAGGGCAGCGACCCACACATCCTATGACTACACAAAATACTAGAAGTATGAGGGGCGGATCCTTCCTCTCTTATTGACCCTGGAACATAGAGGTCGGTGAGGAATATGGAAAGGCAGGTGGAGATGTTTCGCCTCCACACCGGAGGATTGCATAGCCGGGGTTAACGTTAAGGGTAGAAGGGGGAGGAGGCCATCGACCCACTCCGTTGTAAGACCCCATTGCTGCTGGGAGGGTCCAGAGGCGGGAACCTCTCCTCCTTGAGAAGCAATACCGGACGAAGTATGGAATGATTCCGCTACCTTCTACTCCTGGATGTGCGAGCCTATACGGCGCTTAGGGGTCCGAATGCCTTGCTGTTTCACCACTTTCCATTCTATCGCTGCGATTCCAGGGAATATCTAGGAAAGGGAATGGTTCTCCCCATCCTGGAATTACAGTTTATGTAAGAGTATTAAAAGGGGTTGTCTACCGTATGAATCTGAGGCCTTGGGAGTGGCCATCCCAGAGAGGCAACTAATTTCTTATGAAGTAGAAATACATGCCACAGCGCAAATCATCGCTGGAAATATATGTTCATGCTGGTCCATGAGACTTTATTTCTGAGATGAAAAAGACATCTTCCCATTAGCTTATCAAACTTTATCTTAATTTTGATACTATTTTGAGGTATCTCTGTATTACGGTTTACATAAAGGGATTCAAGTTCACTAATACAATACAGAACATAAAAGAACAAGATTTTTCAACTTAACGTAGAGAGTTTAGGAAAAAGAAATAATAGGGAATAATAATTTGCATATGAAAGAATGATTGAATGTCGCATCAGTGTTAAATCCCCCTTTCCTCTGTTCTGATGACTAAAAAGGGGGATCGTAGACGTCTATGATGAGATTCACTTCTCTGTAAAACTATAACAAAAAAATATTCGTCGACATCGTCTGCAAGATGGTATTATATACCTTTGTATTTTCTCTGTCCTGCGCTGTTGTTCTTACCTTCATGGGAGTTAAGATCATTGCAGTACCAAGTGGTAAGATCATTGCAATACCAAGTGGTAAGATCATTGCAGTACCAAGTGGTAAGATCATTGCAGTACCAAGTGGTAAGATCATTGCAGTACCAAGTGGTAAGATCATTGTGTTCTTTGGAAAAATTGCATCACCAAGTAGTAAGAAAGCTCTATACAAGGCAGTTTGTTTAATAATGAGCGCGCGCACACACACACACACACACACACACACACACATACGCACATACACACACAAAAGACTGTCGCACCAACACGTTCACGTCCATAAACACAGAGACGCACGTAGCCTTGCGTGTATGTACAGAATATATACAACTTAGCGAACCCTTCATCACATAAAACCTCCCACCAAAATATCCATCATCCAGTCATTACCTTTCCTCTGTAGATTGATTTCTGTTTAAGATGTGTGTTTACCTACGTACTATCCACAGGGAACGAGGTTATCATGCTTCTATATAATGATAAAGAACATCGTGCAGCTCGGTGCTGCTATGAGACACGGAAATCAACGTAAGTGTAGAATGAAGTGTAGGAGCCAGGAAGTGCAGCGAGGACTGGATCTTCAGGCGTTGGTGTGTCTGGTTCGCGTGCGTGAGGGACGCCTTCCAACCTAAGCCCTCGCGCCACACCATATCACAGACCATTTGATAACACGCTCTGTTGGTGCGGCACACGACGATGCATGACCAGCGTGCCGGGGCAAAACATGAACCATCGCCCCAAGACACCTAATGCATGAAAGAGGGAGGAACCTATATGTCATTTAGGCGGGAGAAAGGAAGACTTCCTCTATGTTTGCTTTATCGCGGTTACTGATCCGGCTACCACGCATAAGGTCCTGGGTTCGAATCCTGGTTGTCGGCGCGTATTATATATATATTGGAAAGGATCGCAATTTTGCTCGTGATCAAGATATTACTATAAGTCTACGGGCAGAGTGAAACACGATGAATTCCCAAGTGCACTTTCGTGTAATAATCAAATCATCAGGGGAGACACAAGAGAGAAATATAACATTCAGTTAATATACATCGAAGTGACGAAGCTAGAGACTGAGTGTGAATGAATGTGGCCTTTGTTGTCTTTTCCTAGTGCTACCTCGCGCACATGCGTGGGGAGGGAGGGGGTTGTCATTTCATGTGTGGCGGGGTGGCGACGGGAAAGAATACAAGGCAGACAGTATAAATTATATACATGTGTATACATGTATATGTCTGTGTGTGTATATATATGTATACGTTGAGATGCATAGGTATCTATATGTGTGTGTGTAGACGTGCATGTATATATATGTGTATGTGGGTGGGTTGGGCCATTCTTTCGTCTGTTTCCTTGCGCTACCTCGCTAACTCGGGAGACAGCGACAAAGCAAAGCATATATATATATATATATATATATATATATATATATATATATGATATGTAGTGTTGATAACATGGCTTCAGTTAGGGCCTCAGTTACCTGACTCAGCTAACAAAAAAAGAAAAAGGAAAAACTCCAGGTGTTTGGAATGTTTATTGCTATACTTTTTTTGAATGTGAAGGTAACCATTAGTTCATGTATTAGAATACTTAGAGAGTTATGTAAAGAAAAAATACACAATGAATATAGTTTACCATATCATTCATCAATTAATAGGTATGTTTTAACCGTAAAACTAGGACAACTGACCACTCATTTCCTTGAACTGAAAATGTCTTAAACTACACACTGCTACACCATGTAAATTTCTGTTCTGGTATTTTTCTGGATATTGGATTGTGTGTGTTTCTTATTTAGTATATGAATTGGTCTTTTGCCGTGTATTGTTTTTGTGTGTTGATTATGCCAGTAATTTTATTCAGGAGCTGTTTGAGGTTGGTGGCGATGTGGATTCTGTGTAGTGTATTGTGCATCTGTGTTGGCATAAAGTGGTGCTGCAGTCAGTTATATCCATCTCAATATCTGTTTAGGATAGACTGGATGATAGGGAGGGTGAAATGAGGAAGATAAGCATGGATTATAATATAAAGAGATTGTTGTTTTCAGTTTACAGTGTACTAAATTTTATTCATTATTTGTCATATGCAATTGCTGTATCAGTAAATGATATTCAGTTATGCTGTTATACTTCATTTTTCTTCTCTTAAAATGAATATTTGATGAAATTAAGGAGCTCAATAAGTTAGGTCGATGCATCCTAGTTACCCTTCTCAGATGATGTCATCCATGAATCACATTATGTTTCTCAAATGTTTTATATTCATTTCTGTGAACAAGGTAGTTTTGACAGCTAAAAAGTAATGTTTCTTTTGTGGCAAGTGTGTATCTGATGATACTGAGCATGGCTGTGTAGAAAAATAATCTGGACAATTATGTAATGCTGATTCCTGCAGTTGCTCTTTTGGGGATGAGCCAAACATGCAATCATATTTGTTTTCTGCATTCTATTAATATAATCATTTACATATTAAAAAGAAAAACACTTTTCATCAATCTTGAAATTTCCAAATTTTTAGGATAGGGAAGAGCTTTTCTTTTTAAGTGTTAAATGGAAAAGCACACTCAGTCTTCACATATGGTGCTGTTCTGATGTGCATTGCCATCCTTGAAATAGATATCTGAGAAGAGGATATCCTGATAGGTTCATTATTCTTCTTTATGATGCAGATGCTAATATCTTAATGCCATAGCAATGAGAAACTTTTAAAACACTAGACTCATGCCTAAGTTTATTCATTATCTTGAACAAGTTCACTCATACTAGGAGTACTTGCTGGTTGCATAGGCATAGTGGTGTTTGGTTCAAGTGGGCAGAGGACTGGAAATTTATGAGTGGCAAATTATGATTCCTTACTCTTTGAATGCTTGCAAAGATCTGATGCAGTGGATAGCGTGGCATATGCAGTGTCAGCACCTTGTGGTGCATGGACCTTCAATTTACTGCAGCATCTCATGTTGAAAAGAATCAGAGTAATTTAGGTATCCGCATTGTATTGAAATCATAATACCAAACTGTGCTCTATCGTGACCCAACTGTACTTCCATATGTACTATTAGGTATACTTTATGTGGATTCACAATGCTGTACACACATTTTCTGGCACAAAATGAAGAAAAGGTGTAAGCTAGAGAGGGACTTCAATTTGAATCCAGTCTCAGAAATTGGGTGCTCTAATCATTTAGCCATTATGTCATTAGTATATTAAGGTATTATATTTGCTCAGTTATTATTCTACTCTAATGTAAATAACTATGCTCTACAGTATATCACTTTGTTTTATTTTTCATAGCAACAATATGATTCTTTCATCTTTATATAGAATGCTGTACTGTTTTGTTCTTTTTATGATACTTCCAGATGAATTAAGCACATTTTGTTTTTGTGACTTCACATATTACTCTAGCTCTTTTTTTCCTTCTGAATCACTCTTTGACCTACTGATGCCTGACCCTTCTCTATCTGGTCATTAGCCACCAGATGCTAGGTGTAAAGATGGGGTGCCCAAGAATGCTGGTACAGACACATCAGACTCCTCCTCGGATCAGTCTACTGATGATGAAAGCCCCATCTCAGCCGAGGAATGGATGGACTCTTATTTAGATGAAAACCATAGTATTGATATTGATGACAAAGTTCTTGATTCATCAGACAGCGAAAATCCTGTTGAAGAGATAGACTTAGATGTCTTTAAAGAAAAATGTGATGACAAGATAGGTTATGTTGAAAACTGTCTGCCACAAAAACATTGCACTGTATTTGATGTTGAACATGGCAGATCTTACTTAATAGATGAAGAGAGAGGCAGCAAGAAACATGATGGTGCTTTACAGCATAATCTTGATAATTGCAATAACTTGAATGTAGATGTTACAAAAAATTTCCCAGAATGTACTATTGACCCTGAAAGCTTGAAAAGACCAGTCAGTTATTGCAGAATAGATGGAGTTAACACAGACTGTTGGGTTCAGTGCTTGGATGGCTCAAAAACATCAGTGCTTTTTGATCCCCTCTTAGCAGAAAAGCAATTAACATGTAAGTATAGTATTGTAGGGAAAAAAATCCAATCGTTGTATGAACCACAATCCAGTACAGAATACATTAGAGAACATGGAGATGTAAAAGAAGCTGACTTACATAGAGACTCAAACAAAAGATATAATCTAGAATACTATGAAGACTTATCTACACCAACAGTAGGAACCAAATCTCTTGGAAAGAGAAATCATGAGTATCAAAAACCTGTTAGAAACAAAGGAAGTTCAGAAATATACCATAGTGATAACAAAGATAATGACTTTGAAGCACGAGGACAAGGAAATGAATCATGCAAGAAAGAACAGAAGAAAACTACAAGATCTGACTTAATATTTCAAAATTTCAAATTATATTGGTGGCACTTTATTCATGAAAGGCAGAACTCACAAACAAAAACCAAATCATCTAAAAGCCGAACTAAACAAGATACAAAATTATTAAGAAAACAAGAAACTGAAGACTTGGGTGAAAAAAAAAGGGTGCCTACGCAAACTAACTTTCAGAAAACCAGTTACAGAGAAATTTGGAAAAGCCAGTGTGAGAAGGGAAACATTAAAATGAATGAAAGACATTGCGTGGATGAAAGTGTATCTCATAAGAGAGGCATAAATATGAAGAGGGAGATCCAAGAAGAGTTAACATCCATTGAGGCAAAGAGGACTGGAACCAGGAAAAAAAAACATTCTTGCTAAGACTGTGTATCAGATGTATAGTTGCTGTGATGTAATGTCAAGTGAAGTTTGAACTGGTAGATGTAAGAGTAAAGAAAATAATTTCCAGTTATATAAAAGTATTGGGTCCTAATTTTGTTTTGTGGACAGTCCAGGCTGTTGATAGAGAGCTGTGACCTTTGGCATGTACCAGAATATCAATAAGCAAACTTGTGTTAATATGTGGTACAGGCCAGCCAAAATGAAAACAGCTGGCTATATTTTTCTGTTAGAATGACCAGGAAATACCTAACAAATCATCCTTGAGGGTAAGGCTTAATATTTACATTGGACTGCTTTCCCCAACCTGGTCAGTCTTAAGTTGAATGTTACAGTTTGAATATTTTACATGAGGTATTAACCTGTGGAAAAATACCCTTTTATCCTAAACTTCGATTTATGAATACGAGAATGGAACATAACCATTAGAGGCCAGTCAAAGGGCAAGAGTAAGGAAGTAGTTTTGGAAGATCCTTGCACAAGATTACATCTAATATCCTACCAGTGTCATCTCAAGGTATGGACCTTTCTGGTTCATGGTTGCAATAATTCTGTAACATCAAAACGCATTTCACTTTCCTCAAGACCTTTTTTGCTTAGAAAGCAGCAGAACAATAAACCCACCACTGCAGCTGCATATGGTGAATACCATTGGAACTTTAAGGGTGATTTACCGTATTAGAAGTGCTTTTGCCTTTTGTGTGTGATTTTTGTATAATTTTTTGTCCAGTTTGATGCTTCAAGAAATGCAGCTTTTAGAGCTGCATATTACTGTGCAGTTTTTTTTTTTTTTATCATAGTAATGAAAAGAAACAAGAAACAGGTTAATGTCCTAGAAAGAGTGATGATAACCTTTCTGCTGAAGCTGCTTTCAGTTATTATTGCTGATGTGTGAAGAAAGTGACATTTTGCTTCCAACTGTACCAACTAACCTACATACAGCTCTATCTATATATCAACTTCCATGAACACCTTTTTCATTTGCTTAAAGCTCTCTCCACCATTCCATGCAATACTCTTGGCAACTTGTTTTAAACCTGACCCAGATGCTAAAACATGCTATATCTGTCAGCTCACATCAATTTCTCTCTCATTAAACTTTTTTATAGCAACCTATACAGAATGACTTACCATCCCATAAAATGTTTTCTAACAAACCGACACCAAGCCAGCTCCATCTTCTACCCAAGGCATTCTCATCCTGCCCTTCGACAGCCTCGCTTTGTAAACTGTACAAAACCATGTCTGTCATACTACACAAAGCCCTCCCCACCAGCACAAACAGAATCCATGCTATCAGCCCACATAAATCTTCTGTGCCCACCCACACATAGCCCTCTCTGTCACTGTAACTAAAGATCTGTTGTCTTCACTCCATGAAACTAATATAATAAGTAACACAAGACCCTGCCCACCAATTTATGCAAAGCCAATTCAACAAACCCACACCTTGCAGAATTCTTCAGTCAACACTAAGCCAAGCCTGATAACCCACACAATCCCCATTCCTCCTACCCATGATGAAAAAAAAGAAGAAATGTTTACAAGGCCTCAAAAAGCTTTGTCCACCAACCCTACCAGCCAACTCACTTAAAGCATGGTGTATTAACTCATTTGAAGCCCTGTCCACCAGCTTAAAACCTGTTTCCCAACCCAAACAAAGATCATTCCATCAATTCATAGAAAGCTTTGCATACCAACTTGCATAAAGCCCAACTTATCAACTCACACAAACCCCTGCCTGTAACTCAAAGTCTTGCTCATCAGCTCACATACACTTGTTTTCCATGTCATAGAAGCCAATAGAACATCCTAAACAAATCCCTGTCTGCAGACCTACACAGAGTCCTGCCTGCCATTTAACAAATCCTATCACTTCACCACACACAAAGGCTTAATCAGGAATCCACACAAAGCATTATCAAGAAGTCTACACAGATATGTGTATATAAACCCTTATGGAACATTGTCCACAAACCAACACAGGGCTCAGCCCACAAACCTGTGTAGATCAGTCCTTGTTAACTGGTTGCTTAACAACATGTTCAAAACATTTTCAGCCAACCTAAGTAGACCAACATAGCCATGTATACCATCCTAGACAAATTCCTCCCCATCTTTTACTCAAAGACTGTAATGTTCAACCAACTAACCCACACAGGGCCCACAAAAAAGTTTATCCTACCATCTGACATGAAACCTACTTCACAATCTACCCAAAGCTCAGCCCAACACTATTCATATGTATCAAATTCATTGTACCGAACACAAATCTTTTTACAATGTCTGCGTAAAGTGCTTTCACTTTATACAAGAACTTTACCCACATACCATTGGTTTCCCCTGTCATGGACTAATCCTGAGGACAAGCATCAAGCTTTTCATAAAGAGCTACTGTTAAGTAATAGGCTTTTTCTGTCATATCTGCATTTTTAACTAAAACAAACTAAGATGACTGTCCATACTGCTTTTCTGACAGTCCTTATTTTTATTCATATTTCCTTTTCATTGACATATTCTTCCACCATGTCATGGTAGACAAAGAGTAAGTCATGTAGTAGCTATGTACCTTTAAAATTAACATTGTGTGTGAGTAACCTGCAGTGCTTTGGGTTTATATTCAACCCAAAATAAAGTGTTTTTGAGAGAAGTTGTGTGTGTGTTTGCTAAACTTTAGATTGTAATGTTACATTGGCATTGGTCTTACCTTAATGTTTTGCTTGTAGCCTATTAACTTTAGCCTCTTATAGCTGATTATTTATATTATTATGTGAGTAATGTGTGTACAAGTGTGCTTTGTCTTCACTGTATATCTTTATGATTAAGAAATGTATATTTATTTACCCTTAAATATTCTTTCATCTTCTATACTCGCCTAAAAGAATCTAACCTGAATGGTTGATTTCATTCACTTTTAGATGACCTACAAAGCACCAGCTTTAGCTGACGTCATCTGTAGGTGCTGCTAACTGATATTGGCCAATTAAAGTTTTACACAAACTTTTATCCTGAAGAATATCTGCACGTGTCTGACTATGAGTGCTTGTATACTTGAGCTGTTTAATGCTTATGAATGCAAGTAGTAATATAAAATATTTTCTTATTATTTGAAGGTAAGAAGTCACTATTTGAATTAGTATAACATACCTTTTGCCCTAACTTTCCTGTCCAAAGATCTCCTTTTATGGGGCTCCTGCAGCTCTGAGGAAGCCAGCCATATCCACCAGGCAGAACCACAGCTCAAGAATTTGATGATGAGTGTGTGTCATTTTGGGTTGAGCACAGGACAGTTGAGGAGTAGGCGTTTAGTGTCTTCAGTGTGGAAGTTATATCATGGGCATAAGAGGTCTTGTTATTATCATCATTTATTATATTTATGGAACTCATGCATCCTCAAGGCTGAACTACAATCAGGCGGGGAATGAGAAACTCAGAATGAGAAATTCCTAGATGAGACTGTACTCCCTTTTGTCAGCTGACAGCGATACAGCCTTGCCAAAGGTGACTTTTTCACTCATGGCGTAACACAAGCAGGCAGAGTCTGGAAAGGGGTCTTGTGATGTGTTGAATTGGTGTTTGTAATGCAGGAAAGGTTGGTTGTGTCCAGAATACAGATAAGAAAGTGTAAACTCACACATGTTTGATGAATGCAGTTTCAGGTGGGGGTATACCTAGTGAGTGGTACTTAAGACAGTGTTGGGAGGATGGTTTTCGTCCGCCATTCCAGTAATTTTCATATACTTTAGCAGATTTGAGCCCTCTGGTTCCTTGTCTTCAAGCTCCTATGGACCAGAGGTTTATAGTATAGGTAGAGTATGGTAGAATATTTTTTCAAAAATACATCAACTCCAGCTACCAGTTCCTATCCTACCAAGGTAATTGATAGATTATTGGCAACTCTATTGGGGTTTCTTGTCATGTAAAAAGCAACTTTCTCAGTATATGAACAAATAGACAGGACTGCCTCTTTGTAGTATAGCTTAAGTATAGTATGATATATCTTGTAATTATAGCACCCCAGCTACTATCAGTTTATTTTTAAAAAAATGGATGAATTTTTGGCGACTTTGTATAGAGGTTAGTGATTTGCATCTGGCAACTTCCTCAGCATGTCTACAGACAAATTGAAGTGCCTTTTTATGGAATAGATATGTTTCGTCAGTATTATGTTGCAGATTGGGGATATGTAAATATAGATTATTAGAGTGTGAAACAAGCGTTAGCCTTTTATTTCCACTTGGGTATCAGTGTTTGGTTATGGAGTAGTTTAGATGAGGTATAGTGATATGCAAAGTACTGAGTGTCAAGCATATTGAGGTGAGATTGTTTTTAAATAATTTTTGTTTTGTTGTGCATGTGTTTGAATGTCTACAAATGCTAGACAGCTGGTGATTGAGCACTCAGTTTTGTGTTGTTTTCAGTTTTCTAATATCTGCTTTTGACACGAGTAGATGACCAGGCATGTGAGGCATATTTTAGGGTAGAGTGGATAAATTGTTTGTTGAAGATACTGAGGGATTCTTTTTCCTCACCCAAATTTAGTACTGGTAAGTGTTCTGAAGACTTTTAGTCTGTTTATGGCCTTTATGTTGATGTTGGTGGTGTAGAAAGTGATTGTCATGTGTGGGATATTTGATACATAGGGTTGGTATTTTTGTAAAGTGGGGGTGGTCATTCATAGAGGACTAGGGGAAGGTGAAGGTTAGATTCATATCTTTCAGGGATTGTAATGTAATGGCATATTTCATTGGTGATGTTGACATTGTTTTTAATGAACCAGTGTTTTAGTTGCAAGATATGTGATATTGTGTTTTTGTTGTTGCTTTTGTAGT
>JAUUDZ010042313.1:10351-21379 GCA_032361705.1 Panulirus versicolor | reverse complement strand
GTTGCTGAAGGCAACACTTACATGAAGGGATTTAAGCAACATGATGATCATTGCAGGTTGCAACAGCACGTGCGGGACCCCAAGCTACCTCCCATCCTGATCTATCCAGAGGGCACGTGTGTTAACAACACTGCTGTCTTGCAGTTTAAGAAGGGCGCCTTCGAGGTGAGTGGTGACCCGTGTGCCGCTTGCCCTCGGTGAGTGGTGACCCGTGTACACCTTACCCTCGGTGAGTGGTGACCCGTGTACACCTTACCCTCGGTGAGTGGTGACCCGTGTACACCTTACCCTCGGGGAGTGGTGACCCGTGTACACCTTACCCTCGATGAGTGGTGACCCGTGTACACTTTACCCTCGGTGGGTGGTGACCCGTGTACACCATACCCTCGGTGGGTGGTGACCCGTGTACACCTTACCCCTCGGTGAGTGGTGACCCGCGTACACCTTACCCCTCGGTGAGTGGTGAGGGACAGGGAGGGAGGAAGAGCAGTGGAACAGCCCCATAATCAGAGATAAATGAAAAAGGGACATTTGTGAACACATCTGGTGGTTTACGTGTTCATCAGTTCTTGATCACTGGTAACAGCCCGACGAGTGAACACAGCCAGATAATATGGATCATTTTACAAAATATGTGTAAAAATACATATCAAATAAGCTGAGATGTAAATGCAAATGCATGAAGTATGCGGACGTGTAAAAGATTGTCTGCTTTTAAGATTTACAGGGTGGTGGGCGCCCCCACGAGCATAAAACTCCCTCCCCATAATGCACATAATATGTATTCCCACATATACACACATACGCTCACTCTCACACACATATATACACACACACTCACTCACACACACATATATATACACACACACGCCCACTCTCACACACATATACACACTCGCTCACTCACACACACATATACACACACACTCACACACATATATACACACACGCTCACTCACACGCACATATACCGTACACACACGCTCTCTCACACACACACACACACACACACACACACACACACACACACACACATATACACACACGCTCACTCACACACACATATACACACACATATACAATACAACTACATGAAAATAAACCATTAATACACACGTAGATGATGTTCATTCCCCGTCCATATAATGTACGAGAGTACAGTCAAAACTATATATATATATGCTCTGTGATTCACGTATCATTACAGCAATACAGAGGCTGTGCTCTGTAAAAATTTCAACTGCTAAACGTCTGTGTAATGAGTAACATAATTCTAAGTACAGGAACATCGTTATACGAGAAATGGTTATGTACTAACTGGTTCATTCCTCGTTCCCACAGAGTATAGGAACATTGTTATATGAGAAATGATTATGTACTAACTGGTTCATTCCTCGTTCCCACAGAGTATAGGAACATTGTTATAGGAGAAATGATTATGTACTAACTGGTTCATTCCTCGTTCCCACAGAGTATAGGAACATTGTTATAGGAGAAATGTTTATGTATTAACTGGTTCATTCCTTGTTCCCCACAGAGTATAGGAACATTGTTATAGGAGAAATGATTATGTACTAACTGGTTCATTCCTCGTTCCTACACAGTACTGGAACATTGTTACAGTAGAAAATGATCCTATAGTAACTGGTTCATTCCTCGTTCCCCACAGATCGACAGCGTCATCTACCCTATCGCCATCCGATTCGACTCTCGTTATGGCGATCCTTTCTGGCACCAGGAGACTTTCCTTAGGTACATAGTCTCAATGATGACGTCGTGGGCGATCGTGTGTGATGTGTGGTACCTGCCGCCCATGTACCGCACCCACAAGGAGTCTGGGGTGGCCTTCGCCCAGCGGTGAGAGTCTCTCTTTGGATGGTTCACTGGCACTGCTTCGAATGACGGGCGAAACGGTTCGGATCCCCTCAACCCCTTGATACTCATTCTTTTTCTCGTACTGAGCATCTGTCCTTTCTGAATTCAGACCAGGGTAATATTTCCAAATGAAGGAACAGTATTATGGTCAAATTTAATGGAGAACATTAGAGCAATTCTTCTCCACTTTGTTCCATTTCGAATCACAGTTCAACCTTATCGTAATATGTTGCGCACACCCATAACTTCTACTTTATATTGGAAACTCAATATCTAACACAGAATCTACAACCCGTAAGCTAGGGAGGTTGTTATAGGAGTGTTGTGAATATTTTTCATCGTGACGAAGGGGGGCCAGTTCGTATCTGAGGGGGTAACATTCACGTCTCAGTCATCAACAGTGGACACCAACAACATTCTCCCGTCTCATCGGTACTCCTGCCAACACCACGTCTCCCCATCCATCTCTTTTTGTTTCCTCTGATGTTGCTCACATCTTCCCTCCCTCTTTCCATGTTCTGCAGGCATCAGACCTCGCCCACTGCTCTCGTAAAAGGGGGGTCTGTGTGCGTGTCCTTGGTGAGGCTTGGCCCTTTGGAACGCGTCTTGCCGCTTCTTCCCCCATAGTTCCTCCCGTGTGGCGTCCAGTCACACGAGGATTGAGCGTTACGCTATCTTCCTACTGTCCTTGCGCAGTTAAGCTGTGTATTTCTCATTCTCCTTCCTCAAGTCCTGTCTTTTCCTACGTGTCCTTTCTATATTTAAGAATCGGGTCTATCAACACACAGTCTCGTCCCTCATGTGCTACGTTTTCGTCCATTATGGCCTGAATTAGGGTATGTTTTCGTCCAACATGACCTAAATTGGGGTATGTTTTCGTCCAATATGGCCTAAATCAGGGTATGTTTTCGTCCAATATGGCCTAAATTAGGGTATGTTTTCGTCCAATTTGGCTTGGATTAAGGTACATTTTCGGCCAATATGGCCTAAATCAGGGTATGTTTTCGTCCAATATGGCCTAAATCAGGGTATGTTTTCGTCCAATTTGGCCTTGATTAAGGTTCGTTTTCGGCCGTGTCATGTCTGCCGCTGGAGAGAGTGCGCTTGAAATTCACCTCAACTGACGGAAACTTCTTGCCTTTTCCAGAGTGAAGGCCAACATCGCTCACCGAGGCGGCTTCGTCGAGCTGGCGTGGGACGGCTTCATCAAAATGTTGCCCAGCAAGACGGGCGAGGCCTGGGCCAGGAAGCAGACGCAGTGGAGAGAGCGTCAACAGCAGGAGTTCGCGCGCCACTTCCACCATCAGGAGGAGCGACAACAACAGGAGGAGGAGGAACGCGACGCCCAGCAAACCTAGCCAGAACTCGCTAGAGCTGTACTTGCAATCCTGCAACCCTGGCAGGAACTCGCTAAAGCTGGATTAGTATACCTAGCATGATCCTGCTAGAGCTGTGCACGAGTCCGCTAAAGCTGTACTAGCAAACTTAGCAGGATCCCACTAGAACACATAGCAGGAACCTGTTAAGAGCTGTGCTAGTAAACACACAATCAGCAGGAGGTGTTCCAGTAAACCTAGCCGGAACCCCACTAGAGCTGTACTAACAACCTAGGAGGAACTCGCTAGAGCCGTACTAACAACCTAGCAGGAACCAGCTAGAGCTGTATTAACAAACCTAGCAGGAACCCGCTAGAGCTATTCTAACGAACCTAGCAGGAATCCGCTAGAGCTATTCTAACAACCTAACAGGAACCCGCTAGAGCTATACTAACAAACCTAGCAGGAATCTGCTAGATCTGTACTAAGAACCTAGCAAGAACCCGCTATACTGACGATGCTTTAGCGCACAGAGTCATCCCCCACTTTCTCAAGTTATGGATAGACACAGTTGTCCTTGACCGAAATCACGTACCCTCGGCTCTCTTCATTCACGAAAGCCACAAGATACAGCAACAAGCAGGTGTGTAGCTTCCTTATAGAACAAAACATATTAAGACGGTCGTGTGGTAAACGCTAACAAGAGGAAAATATGTGTCAGTTTAGAAATGTTGACCCAGAGAGAGAGAGAGAGAGAGAGAGAGAGAGAGAGAGAGAGAGAGAGAGAGAGAGAGAGAGAGAGAGAGAGAGAGAGACGTGTGTGTGGATGGCAGATGCCCAGCCATGGCTGTGTGGTAGTCAAACGTCGGGACACAGCACCTGTGGTAGGGAGGTGGTAGGTACCTTCCCACCTCAATAATCCAATAACAACTTCAAAGATCCATTTTCTCCTGTGTGGTCAATCAACAAAAACGAATTCCAGGAAAAGTCGTAAATGCATTTCATCTTTTCGGTGAACAACGTCAAGTTTCATAACTTATTTCAGATTTCAATTGTTTTTCGGAGAAATTTCAGACCCGTTGTTAGAAAAGCTATTCCGTTATCATGGCAGTAATGAGAAAAGAGTTAAAAATACAGAGTCAAAGTAAATGACTTATGATGACACAGGGCGAAGTTACAACCTTAATGGCCACGTGATCATGATAGCAAGCGGGTCCACTCCTTCCCAGTAGTGTAGCTGACCACATGACACTGATGATGGAGTTAATAGGGTCAAGTTGTGGGTGGGTGGGTCGGTACAGGAGAGGGACTTGAGGGAGGAGGAGTGGATGGCAGACGGTGAAGAAAGAGTTGGTTGAGTGGGAGAGGGAGGTAGAAGCTCCTCATTCACCAACGTTCAGTACAGACGCCTCCTACAAGTGTTGTCATTATCAAGACCATAGAGTCATTCCCTCCTGTTCCATAATCGAAACTCAGGTGTTTCACTCTAACGAATTTTTTTTTCTTTGATAAGCAGATGGTGACACGGAAGAGGTGAAGCGGAAGAAGAAAATAAAATATTCAGAAAACGGAGAAAAAAAAATTCCGAGTTCAGTAAACGGTGACCAACGATACAATAATAAAGTGGAACACAAGACTCTGAGACGACAAACAGACCAGTTTCGCATCTCACCAGACGATGACGACAATTATGAACAAAGCCAATTAGAGAGGAGCAGAAGATACTAAACCCATAGTAAAGTCCACTCGTATTTACGACACCACTGAGACGGTAGGTTACGACCCAAGGAGAACTCGCCGCGCACCTCGGACAAGAACCTTACCTTCTACGTCAGGAGCAGCAGAAGTGTCGGGAGGTCCTGGACGGAGGTACGAGGAGGCAACAGAAGACCGATGAGGGCGTGGGTGTTCCTCGTGGTGGTGGTGGGTGTGTGGGGGGCGGCGTCGGCCCAGGTCAGCCAGGGTCACACACAACCGACTACCAAGGTGAGCCATGAGAAAGACGCCTTGTCTTCCTTACTGTGAACAATAAAATAACCATTATTGAATGATGTATTACATGATCATCTTCATTATTTTACACTAAAAAAAATTTCCGAGTCAATCCTCTAACTTATTCATTTAATTTACCTCTGCCAAAGGAAAAAAAACGCTTGACAGTTGCAGTTAATACAAATGATAAACATTTTCTGTCTGTAGAAAACAATGTCATATTTAGTCCAAGTAAACTCTTCCTAATTCATCATGTAAACAAAGTGACAAAATCAATACAGTTATGGTTACAGGAAAAAAAATATCTTAAGAGCAATATTACCCCTGTGTTTTTCCCTTGTGAATGAAATACTGATACGAGGAGAGACCCTCGGCTGAAACAATCATGCAACACTACAGTCTGAGCTGCCAGGACCACCTGACCCGTGTTGACCCAGATTATAATGATTTACTTACTCGTCACTAAGGTCATCACACTACACAGACGTGCACTAATCACTCTACACACTCACCCTAGTTACTGTACACACACGTACTGTAATCACCACCACAAAAACCCACCCATACCACTCTACATAGACGTAATCACACCACAGATGCATGGTAATCACCCCTAAACAGACGCACCGTCGTAAGGCATTAAATACCCAGTCAGTGATGTTCTTAAGTGTTGGACCGTCCCTGGAGACTGAAGGGAGTTCATATAACTCCAAGATGTTGACAGTGTTCGAGAGGCGGGCGACCGCCAGCCAGCTTCTGATGTGAGAGGAGCTGCCCAACAAAATTCGGGCGCCTGGACCATGAGGCACAGGCAACACGTCTTGAGCCTCAGTATTGGAAGATCTCTGGAGTGTCTGCCGCCCTCTTGCTCCAAGCTGCCCAGGCCTCCGACATCTTCTCAAGGACGAAGGTGTTCCATTGTATTTCTTTATTCACTCCACTGACCACAGGGTCCACGTTACACAACATCGAACAATATCAACAGAAGCAGCAAAGGCTCTGGCGCTGATGTGTTAACTGACTAACACTTGCCTCGTCCACCTAACATCCTAGTTACCAACCAAACACAACACACTAGTACCTGCACAAGGCCTGGTGACATACCAATGGCCACCACTAGTACCTGTTCAGAGACTGATGACACACCACTGGCTACCACTAGTACCTGCTCAGAGACTGATGATGCACCTCTGGCCATTACGTCCCGTGTCGGTAACCGCCCCTTGTACCCACAGCCCAAGAAGCGGCAGATCTATCGGGAGGCGGTGCTACCAGCGCAGGGGGGTGTCATACCCGAGGGCGCCTTCACCCGACAGCGCCTCCGGCACAATGCCAACGACCAGCTGGGCGTTGAGGCTCCTGATGGATTCCTGTACATCACCAGGTGAGTGATGATGGTGGAGATGTTGACGATGATGGTGGAGGTGTTGGTGATGATGGTGGTGTTGATGATGATGATGGAGGTGTTGGTGAAGGTGTTGGTGATGATGGGGGAGATGATGGTTGTTGCAGGATGGTACCAGATGGGGAAGGAGTCCACAGGTAATGTACGAAAGGAAAAGTAAAGATTCAGAGATGTGACGGTCAAAATAGGGGACTGTTTGTGATGGGAGTAGTAAAATGGGTGAAAAGTTTGGTATACAATGGATGGGACTGGATGATGGGCCTGGGGAAGAGGAAAAGGACACTCACCAACGATGGGGAAACCAGCACCAGCTGTTGACTGGATGACTGGAGTGTCGCCTGATACGGTACACTAACAGACCTTTTAACCTCGTGTATTATTCTAACTCGTTACCAAATGTGTGGCGTCAGCTGAAGACTGGAAACGTGACACCTGAAGTTTTGTAAAATGTAAGCTGACAGGTTATATGGCGTCAGCTGAAGGAGTGTATTGTGTCACCTGAGGGCCTAACACTCCTGCTAACTCATGACAGAGAACAGCATCTCTGTGAAAAGTCTGCGTGGGATAATGTTAAAAATAGCGAGTCTCTTGTCCTAGAAACTCAACTCTTATCATTCTGTGTCTCTTGTCCTAGAAACTCAACTCTTATCATTCTGTCCACAGTAGTGTTGTAGGCAAGATCAAAACCCAGAAAAGTTCAGTAGAAACTATGATACAAATTAAGTATATTTTTCCTAATATGTTTAAGGAAGTAAAGACACTCTCCAGGAAATTTGGTTCTATTCTTTCGGATGATCTACGAAATGTGATTAGGGCATCGCGTGAGAAAGACATGAATAATGAACCATTGTAATCAGGTCAAATGATTCAGAAACGGTTTTGTGTCAGCGACGGAGTTTGCGGGGGAAAAAAAAAAGAATTTTCATCTTCAGTGTCGTGCATTCCTCAGTGTCGTGCAGCCCTCAGTGTCGTGCAGTCCTCAGTATCGTGCATTCCTCAGTGTCGTGCAGCCCTCAGTGTCGTGCAGTCCTCAGTATCGTGCAGTCCTCAGTGTCGTGCAGTCCTCAGTGTCGTGCAGTCCTCAGTGTCGTGCAGTCCTCAGTGTCGTGCAGTCCTCAGTGTTGTGCAGTCCTCAAAATCATCATGTGAACGACCCTGACCTGGCCACAAAGTCCAGGATTATTTTTTTCCCTTCTTTTTCCATTAAGGTAATGGGAACTCCTTCCGCCGAGATGACATCGTACAGAAAGTTATACAAAGCCTGTCGACCGTGATGAGAGCAAAGTGGAACCTTGTTAGTGGCAGAACAGACCCACACTACTAGCTCCGGACGGGGGGAGAGATATTGCCGCTCATCCAGCAGGAAGATTCTAAAACTTTCCTCATCATTTCTGAGTAAGATACCAAGGTACGAAAAGTACGCAACAGCGAGATGGAGAATACAACACACACACACACATACAGAAGAAACTGATGTTTAAGTCAAATTTTATCAAGGGAGGTGTACTTGGGAGTTAGTTCAGCACCCTGCAAGATACACAGCAGAAGAGAGCAAAAACAGAGGAGGAGGAAGTAGTAGTTTGGAAGTCTTAGGAACACCAATGAAAAGTGCAGTACGTCCCGCCATAGACTCTGCAGCAGGAAGGTAGATGGCACACGGGTGCTCGAACCCCACAGACTGGCGTGCCATCATCACCGCTGCTAAGGGAGTATATCCCGTGGCTTCCTCCATTGACCTCCCTAACCACTGTATGTATCGCGAGTTACGGAAAGTTTGGTGCCTCTGTTATGTACTCCCGTCTGGTGGACGATGTGGTACGATGTTACTCACTGATCCATCACATACATGACCAGCATTCTTCCGTTACCACATGACTGCCATTCACGAGGGTTGAGGCTGCGTATTAACGCCTGACTGCTGGCTATACGCAAGGTTCTGGTGTAAGACAGGGCTGCTGCCAAATAAGTGAGCCAAATGGAAGTGTACTGCCACCACTTACACAGATGCTCCCTCTGACGAGACACTCAGTGTACTGAAAGACGTGTTTCAGGAAGGAGATCTCTTGAGAAAAAAAAAAAACTTGGAGGTATTTCAATTTTCAAATTTTTTTTCCAACTTTTCAGCCAGACGAGAGCGATTCTGCTTTAAACCCGCAGGTTGTAAGAGATCCAGGAACTGCTAATGAAAAATATAAATTTACCAAAATTGCCGCCATCCAATTCCGGCCAGAGTAGTTTGGGAGGATTCGTCTTTGTGTAAATGGGACTTTTAGGTGTATGACCCCCTGGGCTGTGTCCACTGGAAGGGAGCAAAGGAGCAATCATCCCCAAGTGGCCAAGCGACCACCTGACAGACTGTGTCAACATCAGGGAAGAGCCACTTGGATCGACAACCTTCACGAGATCGTGTGAGTACAGTAGATCCGGCAAAATGCTGCCACACCGGAAGGAATCTGTCCAGATTAGGCGCTGAGGGAGAGAGTGAGGTACGTCAGGTGTGTGTGTGTACTCTCAGAGTTTGAGGGAGTTGTTACGACGGCGTCTGAACTTTGTTAAAAGTCAATTCAGTCTCAAGTACACGCGTAAAGCTGCGTCGATGACAGTCATCAGAGGTGAAGGCAAGGTGGTCATCTGAGGCGAAGGAAGTTTGACAACTTACAGAGCAGCTACAGCACCGGCGGCGACATGATCGTTGTGCCGGTCACACAGTGCTGGAGCTAAGGGATTTGTTGGAGCTAAAATTGGTACTGACGTTAACAATGTCAGTTCCCGGAGCACATACAAACAGGAGACATTCAGAAATTCCTTCTAAATATTTTTCCAACTATATCAGAGCTTTTCAAAAACCTTGAGAGATTTCGGAATTTGTGAGAAACTAGTATGTTTTATAATCACGTCCCATTCCAGTCTTATTAAGCCAACTTCCCACTCTGGTCTTGTTAAGCCCACGAACCATTCAGTCAGAGCGAGGCTCTGAAACTTTTATAAAGTCAGGCCCTAGACTTTACACAGACTGAGGTTTCAGACTTTATGCAGACTGAGGCTCCAGACTTTACACAGACTGTGGCTCCAGACTTTACACAGACTGAGGCTCCAACTTCACACAGACTGAGGCTCCAGACTTTACACAGACTGTGACACCTGACTGTATACAGACTCAGCCTCTCGACTACGCACATTGAGTCTCTGGGGAAAACTTTCCCCTGGCTTTCCTGTGAACATTTCATCAGCGACCGATTGAGGAGAACCGTTTGATTCCAGGAATTAGGTCTTACTTCCTGGACAGATTTTTCGAAATTTCACCGAGAATCAGACACGACCGAAAGATTCTGGAAATACTGGAATGCATGTAAAGTTCTTGGCTTTCATGTTGCGCCATTAGTGCTTGAACGCCAGAAACTTTACGTACCGAAATGTGTGAGACTCAACTGACGCACAATGGGTAAATGAATGCAGACAACGCTGCAACTTCCGCTGTATGTCTGCTCAGTCACGACGCTGTTTAGGAATAAACAGGAAGGAAAAATATCCATCACACAGATACAGGAATATAAACAAAACTAAAAAATCTATGCATCTTAGTGTCAAACTCGGAAACTGGATTTTACCGCGTTAGTGTCTTGCAAACTGAATCTGTAGCCACCAGCAAGGTCTAGTTTTACGTCCAGCGTTCAGGAGGAGGACATACGGACCCAGTACCATCTAACACAGAGGCGGTACAGGACTACCTAATACACAAAGGAGAGTACCAACTGCTACACAAGACACTGCCATCTGACACACACAAAGGACCCAGACCATCCGATACACTAGGCGGAGAACTGGAGGTACAATACATAATAATCAATCTCGTGATCTAAACACCGTAGGGTGTCAGGAAGTGTACACATAGTGTCCTCAGGACCTCGCAATTACGACCACTTCGAATGAATGACGTTGGTGCAGAGTATAGTTCAACAGAATGACTATAGGTTCCTTGGCTCCTCAGGCTGGGGTCATAAGGGATCTCCTGGTAATTGCATGTCATTTGAACTACGATATGGTATCAAGAAGTACATGTAACGGCAACGAGAGGAAAAGGACTTCAAGTTTATAGTTATACATCACTGGAATAAATTCCAACCAGATACTGTCGTTACGAAGACCATCAATAACTTCAAGACATGGTTAGACAAACATCGGTGATGTCCAAGTAAATACGTCTATATAAAGATGGAAAACAGGTATTCAAATTGACACACAATCAACACCACCTTCGGTTTCATATGAGTCTCTTCCTTTCGAGAAACCATGGACAGAGGAGGTCATTCTTCTACTCCAGACTTCCCGTACCACAAACACCATGGAATCGGGACAATACGTCTGTCCTCCACCAAATTACATCTTGATGGACGATCACTTCTCCCGTTACCCGACCTTTCCAAGTCCCACAATCAACTC